>JAJLQT010000087.1:52500-59575 GCA_024516245.1 Peziza echinospora | reverse complement strand
GGTGAGTTTCCCCGTGTGAGTCAAATTACGCCGCAGGCTCCACTCCTGGTGGTGCCCTTCGTCAATTCCTTTAAGTTTCAGCCTTGCGACCATACTCCCCCAGAACCCAAAGACTTTGATTTCTCGTAAGGTGCTGAGCGAGTCAAAAAAGAACATCGCCCAATCCTAGTCGGCATAGTTTATGGTTAAGACTACGACGGTATCTGATCGTCTTGACTTTAGCGGTATTTTTATAGAGGTTTCCACGAGTCCCAACTGTCGGGCCCAAGAACTGGACGGGCACTGCCCCCCGACTCCTTCCTCTTTTGATGTCTACCTGTGTTATTTTTATATGACCGGAGAAGCCATACCCCCTAGTTAGAACTTGATGCGTCTTACGGAGTCCAGAGTGGGACTTATGCACTTTGAGAAAAAACGTCACATGTCGAAAGAGTCTCCTTTCCGCTCAAGCATTCTTAAGGTTAGAACCGTCACAGCTCACCCCAAATTCCTGCTTCAACTACTAAGGCTATCCCGCTGCTTCACATAACAGTTCCACAAGCGAGCTATGTTTCTTAATTGCACTAATGTTAATGAACTAAGAGAATCGTATCGCCCAATTCATTCCCATTACCTAATTAAGGTATTAGCAATACCCCAGTGCGACTTGATAATCAGTCAGCAGTTCAATCTCAATCTGAGGAACAAACCTTAACCAAACTGCTGGAGTTCAAAGCAGGTACTTCTTAACAGCTCCATTCGCATCGTTGAAGCCAAACACCCACAATGTCACTTCATGAAAGATTAACCACCGACGACGTTCTAATCCACACTAAACACTCCCCAATGACGTCGCCTACTGAGCCCTCTGTCGCGACTTCTGTATACCAACGTTGAGTATGATGCCAACTGCTTTTGCTATCGGACAGTCCCAAAACAAATGTTCTGAAGTTTGTAGGACGTTATAGGCCAGATAAAGCTACGCTTAATCCAATCCTCTCCCGTCCTTAACCTACGGTGTATCAATCTCCACAATAGGTCGACCATCTCGGCACAAAGTAGCCCTCTTGGGCGAGATCGCTTTCCAAATGCCTTTACAACAGCTGGGTGTCAACCTCATCCCATGCAAACATAAAAAATATTTTTAATAGGCTACAACTTGTGGCGACTAAGTGGGCAGGTCAAAGTATATCATCAACAAATAAGCCACAAAATTGTGAGAGTCAATGAAGGCATTCCGCCAATTTCTCACATGTAACTTAGAATCCGCATTTACCTTGAAGTTTCCCATTCGTATAGTTATTCACAAATTATTCTATATAAACCTACATTGTGCTTTTCAGGCAATGAAGATACATGGTGGTGGCTCAAGACGAAGTGATGGTGTCTTGAGGCAGTTATACACATAAACTTCAATTTCCCTCTCACAAAACGGAATACAGTTTGACCCCCCTGTTTACCCTCAGAAAACACAACACCTTACAGCGTTTGTTGTGATGGGATTAGCTTTACAGCACTCTCATTCTTATATCGACACTTTAGAATCACCATCATGAAACCGTCAATACAAGAAGATTAAGAGCTATAATTGTGCCTTGAGTGGCAGTCACGCCTCCACTCTTTTTGGTGAGAATTAAGCCCCCAGCCGAGTAATGGTATATAGCCACCATTTCAACGCCCAACATACTATGCGACCTGTTGATGCCACCAAGGTGTATAGCCTCCCTGTCCGCTGTGATGGCTTTAGCCAGGAATCCCCACACTCCCATGCCTTTGAATCAACCATCACGAAAATCATTAGCATGGAAGGAATATGGACCCCTTTGTAAATCGCTGAACCCAAAATGCTCTAATGAACCTTGAGTAGCAGTCACGCCTCCACTCTTTACGGTGAAATAAAGCCCCCCCCAGCCGAATAATGGTGTCTAGCCCCCATTTCAACGCCCAACATACTATGGCGACCTGTTGAATGCCACAATGTAATATGCTTCCCTGTCCGGCTTTTATGGTTTTAGCCCATGGATCTCCCCACGCCTCTATACCTTGGATTAACCATCACGAAAACCATTGGAATAGAAGGAATTAGGGACCCCATCGCGAGTGTTTAAGCCGCTCGTACGCTGTGATGGATTTAGCAGGAATCCCAACACTCCCTACACCTTTGGATAACATCACGATAACCATTGGAATAGCAGGACTAGGGACCCCATCGCACGTTGAATTAGTCAAGGGAAGGTCTAATAGGTCCTGACACTTATGATACTACCAACGAATAATATTTTTTTTTCATGCCCAAGTAGAGACCACCCCCCATATAGGTTCTAAATAGCCATAGTTAACACCCAGAAGTATGTAAACTTACTGGTCCTCAAGGCATTTCGGGTTGCGTTTTGGCCGCAGGGGTTACCCTGAACTGCCGTTACCCTGAACTGCCGTTAACCCTGAACCTGCAGTTACCCTGAACTCAGCCGGCTGCTACAGGCTCAAGGACCTGTGATTTCAAACTTAACAAAAGCATCTTGACTTGAATCTACATGTATATATGCGATTTCGTGGGTGTACAAGGATTGAAATTGTGTGTTTTCGTGATCTCGTAAGCCTTGTATATGTGTATATATATCGATCGATAGGGCTCTCGGCTGTTACCCTGAACTTCAGGCGCCGGCTGCTACAGGCTCAAGGAAATGCTGATTTCAAACTTAACAAAAGCATCTTGACTTGAATCTACATGTATATATGCAATTTCGTGGGTGTACAAGGCATCGATTGTGTTTTCTGGATCTCGTAAGCCTTGTATATGTGTATATATATCGATCGATAGTGGCTCTCGGCTGTTACCTGAACTTCAGGCGCCGGCTGCTACAGGCTCAAGGAAATGCTGATTCCAAACTTAACAAAAAGCATCTTGACTTGAATCTACATGTATATGCATTTCGTGGGTGTACAAGGCATCGATTGTGTTTTCTGGATCTCGTAAGCCTTGTATATGTGTATATATATCGATCGATAGTGGCTCTCGCTGTTACCCTGAAGTCCCGGCTCGGCTGTTACCCTGAACTCTCGGTTCGGCTGTTACCCTGAACTTCAGGCGCCGGCTACGCTCGCTTATTCGCTGCCGGCTGCTACAGGCTCAAGGAATGCTGATTTCAAACTTAACAAAAAGCATCTTGACTTGAATCTACATGTATATATGCGATTTTTCGTGGGTGTACAAGGCATCGATTGTGTTTTCGTGACCTCGTAAGCCTTGTATATGTGTATATATATCGATCGATAGTGGCTCTCGGATGTTACCCTGAACTTCAGGCGCCGGCTGCTACAGGCTCAAGGAAATGCTGATTTCAAACTTAACAAAAAGCATCTTGACTTGAATCATACATGTATATATGCGATTTCCGTGGGATGTACAAGGAATTGATTGTGTTTTCGTGACCTCGTAAGCCTTGTATATGTGTATATATATCGATCGATAGTGGCTCTCGGCTGTTTACCCTGAACTTCAGGCGCCGGCTGCTACAGGCTCAAGGAAATGCTGATTTCAAACTTAACAAAAAGCATCTTGACTTGAATCTACATGTATATATGCAATTTCGTGGGTGTACAAGGCATCGATTGTGTTTTCGTGATCTCCGTAAGAGTTAATATGTGTATATTAATCGATCGATAGTGGCTCTCGCCTGTTACCTGAAGTCCGGCTCGGTGTTACCTGAAATCTCGGTTCGGCTGTACCCTGACCTTCAGGCGCGGCCTGCTACGCTCAAGGGGAAATGCTGATTTCAACTTAACAAAAAGCATCTTGACTTTAATTACATGTATATAGCAATTCGTGGGTGTACAAGGCATCGATTGTGTTTTCTGGATCTCGTAAGCCTTGTATATGTGTATATATATCGATCGATAGTGGCTCTCGGCTGTTACCCTGAAGTCCCGGCTCGGCTGTTACCCTGAAGTCTCGGATGTTACAGGCTCAAGGAAATGCTGATTTCAAACTTGACAAAAAGCATCTTGACTTGAATCTACATGTATATATGCGATTCGTGAGTGTACAAGGCATCGATTGTGTTTTCGTGATCTCGTAAGCCTTGTACATGTGTATATATATCGATCGATAGTGGCTCTCGGCTGTTACCCTGAACTTCAGGCGCCGGCTGCTACAGGTTCAAGGAAATGCTGATTTCAAACTTGACAAAAAGCATCTTGACTTGAATCTACATGTATATATGCGATTTCGTGGGTGTACAAGGCATCGATTGTGTTTTCGTGATCTCGTAGGCCTTGTATATGTGTATATATATCGATCGATAGTGGCTCTCGACTGTTACCCTGAACTGTCGGTTCGGCTGTTACCCTGAACTTCAGGCGCCGGCTGCTACAGGCTCAAGGAAATGCTGATTTCAAACTTAAGAAAAAGCATCTTGACTTGAATCTACATGTATATATGCAATTCGTGGGTGTACAAGGCATTGATTGTGTTTTCGTGATCTCGTAGGCCTTGTATATGTGTATATATATCGATCGATAGTGGCTCTCGTCTGTTACCCTGAACTGTCGGTTCGGCTGTTACCCTGAACTTCAGGCGCCGGCTACGGCTCGCTTACGCTGCCGGCTGCTGAAGGCTCAAGGAAATGCTGATTTCAAACTTAAGAAAAAGCATCTTGACTTGAATCTACATGTATATATGCGATTTCGTGAGTGTACAAGGCATTGATTGTGTTTTCGTGATCTCGTAAGCCTTGTACATGTGTATATATATCGATCGATAGTGGCTCTCGACTGTTACCCTGAAGTCCCGGCTCGGCTGTTACCCTGAACTTCAGGCGCCGGCTGCTACAGGCTCAAGGAAATGCTGATTTCAAACTTAACAAAAAGCATCTTGACTTGAATCTACATGTATATATGCGATTTCGTGGGTGTACAAGGCATCGATTGTGTTTTCGTGATCTCGTAAGCCTTGTATATGTGTATATATATCGATCGATAGTGGCTCTCGGCTGTTACCCTGAAGTCTCGGTTCGGCTGTTACCCTGAACTTCAGGCGCCGGCTGCTACAGGCTCAAGGAAATGCTGATTTCAAACTTAAGAAAAAGCATCTTGACTTGAATCTACATGTATATATGCGATTTCCTGAGTGTACAAGGCATCGATTGTGTTTTCGTGATCTCGTAAGCCTTGTATATGTGTATATATATCGATCGATAGTGGCTCTCGACTGTTACCCTGAACTTCAGGCGCCGGCTGCTACAGGCTCAAGGAAATGCTGATTTCAAACTTAACAAAAAGCATCTTGACTTGAATCTACATGTATATATGCGATTTCGTGGGTGTACAAGGCATCGATTGTGTTTTCGTGATCTCGTAAGCCTTGTATATGTGTATATATATCGATCGATAGTGGCTCTCGACTGTTACCCTGAAGTCCCGGCTCGGCTGTTACCCTGAACTCTCGGTTCGGCTGTTACCCTGAACTTCAGGCGACGGCTGCTACAGGCTAAGGAAATGCTGATTTCAAACTTAACAAAAAGCATCTTGACTTGAATCTACATGTATATATGCGATTTCGTGGGTGTACAAGGCATCGATTGTGTTTTCGTGATCTCGTAAGCCTTGTATATGTGTATATATACGATCGATAGTGGCTCTCGACTGTTACCCTGAAGTCCCGGCTCGGCTGTTACCCTGAACTCTCGGTTCGGCTGTTACCCTGAACTTCAGGCGACGGCTGCTACAGGCTCAAGGAAATGCTGATTTCAAACTTAAGAAAAAAGCATCTAGACTTGAATCTACATGTATATATGCGATTTCGTGGGTGTACAAGGAATCGATTGTGTTTTCGTGATCTCGTAAGCCTTGTATATGTGTATATATATCGATCGATAGTGGCTCTCGACTGTTACCCTGACTGGGTACCCTGAACTTCAGGCGCGGCTACGGCTCGCTTACTACTGCCGGCTGCTAAGGCAAGGAATGCTGATTTCAAACTTAAGAAAAAGCATCTTGACTTGAATCTACATGTATATATGCAATTTTGTGGGTGTAAAAGGCATTGATTGTGTTTTCGTGATCTCGTAAGCCTTGTATATGTGTATATATATCGATCGATAGTGGTTCTCGACTGTTACCCTGAAGTCCCGGCTCGGCTGTTACCCTGAACTCTCGGTTCGGCTGTTACCTGAACTTCAGGCGCCGGGCTACAGGCTTAAGGGAATACTGATTTCAAACTTAACAAAAGCATCTTGACTTGAATCTACATGTATATATGCGATTTCGTGGGTGTACAAGGCATCGATTGTGTTTTCGTGATCTCGTAAGCCTTGTATATGTGTATATATCGATCGATAGTGGCTCTCGACTGTTACCCTGAAGTCCCGGCTCGGCTGTTACCCTGAACTTCAGGCGACGGCTGCTACAGGCTTAAGGAAATGCTGATTTCAAACTTAACAAAAAGCATCTTGACTTGAATCTACATGTATATATGCGATTTCGTGAGTGTACAAGGCATCGATTGTGTTTTCGTGATCTCGTAAGCCTTGTATATGTGTATATATCGATCGATAGTGGCCTCGGCTGTTACCCTGAACTTCAGGCGCCGGCTACAGCA
This sequence comes from Peziza echinospora, assembly GCA_024516245.1. Lineage (NCBI taxonomy): Eukaryota > Fungi > Ascomycota > Pezizomycetes > Pezizales > Pezizaceae > Peziza > Peziza echinospora. The sequence continues at coordinate 52,998 of JAJLQT010000087.1, read as the reverse complement.
CGCTTACGCTAGGCTCAAGGAAATGCTGATTTCAAACTTAACAAAAAGCATCTTGACTTGAATCTACATGTATATATGCGATTTCGTGGGTGTACAAGGCATCGATTGTGTTTTCGAGATCTCGTAGGCCTTGTATATGTGTATATATATCGATCGATAGTGGCTCTCGGCTGTTACCCTGAACTTCAGCGCGGCTGCTACAGGCTCAAGGAAATGCTGATTTCAAACTTAACAAAAAGCATCTTGACTTGAATCTACATGTATATATGCGATTTCGTGGGTGTACAAGGCATCGATTGTGTTTTCGAGATCTCGTAAGCCTTGTATATGTGTATATATATCGATCGATAGTGGCTCACGGCTGTTACCCTGAACTTCAGGCGCCGGCTGCTACAGGCTCAAGGAAATGCTGATTTCAAACTTAAGAAAAAGCATCTTGACTTGAATGTACATGTATATATGCGATTTCGTGGGTGTACAAGGCATTGATTGTGTTTT
>JAJLQT010000087.1:40000-42500 GCA_024516245.1 Peziza echinospora | reverse complement strand
AACTTCAGGCGCCGGCTGCTACAGGCTCAAGAAATGCTGATTTCAAACTTAACAAAAAGCATCTTGACTTGAATCTACATGTATAGAAGCGATTTCGTGAGTGTACAAGGAATCGATTGTGTTTTCGTGATCTCGTAAGCGTTGTATATGTGTATATATATCGATCGTTCGATAGTGGCTCTCGGTTGTTACCCTGAACTGCAGTTACCCTGAACTCAGCCGGCTGCTACAGGCTCAAGGAAATGCTGATTTCAAACTTAACAAAAAGCATACATGTATATATGCGATTTCGTGGGTGTACAAGGCATCGATTGTGTTTTCGTAATCTCGTAAGCCTTGTATATGTGTATATATATCGATCGATAGTGGCTCTCGACTGTTACCCTGAAGTCCCGGCTCGGCTGTACCCTGAACTTCAGGCGCCGGCTGCTACAGGCTCAAGGAAATGCTGATTTCAAGCTTAACAAAAAGCATCTTGACTTGAATCTACATGTATATATGCGATTTCGTGAGTGTACAAGGCATCGATTGTGTTTTCGTGATCTCGTAAGCCTTGTATATGTGTATATATATCGATCGATAGTGGCTCTCGGCTGTTACCCTGAACTTCAGGCGCCGGCTGCGACAGGCTCAAGGAAATGCTGATTTCAAACTTAACAAAAAGCATCTTGACTTAAATCTACATGTATATATGCGATTTCGTGGATGTACAAGGCATTGATTGTGTTTTCGTGATCTCGTAAGCCTTGTATATGTGTATATATATCGATCGATAGTGGCTCTCGGCTGTTACCCTGAACTTCAGGCGCCGGCTGCTACAGGCTCAAGGAAATGCTGATTTCAAACTTAACAAAAGGCATCTTGACTTGAATCTACATGTATATATGCGATTTCGTGGGTGTACAAGGCATTGATTGTGTTTTCGTGATCTCGTAAGCCTTGTATATGTGTATATATATCGATCGATAGTGGCTCTCGACTGTTACCCTGAAGTCCCGGCTAGGCTGTTACCCTGAACTTCAGGCACCGGCTACAGCTCGCTTACGCTGCCGGCTGCTACAGGCTTAAGGAAATGCTGATTTCAAACTTAACAAAAAGCATCTTGACATGAATCTATGAATATAGAAGCGATTTCGTGAGTGTACAAGGCATTGATTGTGTTTTCGTGATCTCGTAAGCCTTGTATCTGTGTATATATATCGATCGATAGTGGCTCTCGGCTGTTACCCTGAACTGCAGTTACCCTGAACTCAGCCGGCTGCTACAGGCTCAAGGAAATGCTGATTTCAAACTTAACAAAAAGCATCTTGACTTGAATCTACATGTATATATGCGATTTCGTTGGTGTACAAGGCATCGATTGTGTTTTCGAGATCTCGTAAGCCTTGTATATGTGTATATATATCGATCGATAGTGGCTCTCGGCTGTTACCCTGAAGTCTCGACTGTTACCCTGAAGTCCCGGCTCGGCTGTTACCCTGAACTCTCGGGTCGGCTGTTACCCTGAACTTCAGGCGCCGGCTGCGACAGGCTCAAGGAAATGCTGATTTCAAACTTAACAAAAAGCATCTTGACTTGAATCTACATGTATATATGCGATTTCGTGGGTGTACAAGGCATCGATTGTGTTTTCGTGATCTCGTAGGCCTTGTATATGTGTATATATATCGATCGATAGTGGCTCTCGGCTGTTACCCTGAACTCAGCCGGCTGCTACAGGCTCAAGGAAATGCTGATTTCAAACTCAACAAAAAGCATCTTGACTTGAATCTACATGTATATATGCGATTTCGTGGGTGTACAAGGCATCGATTGTGTTTTCGAGATCTCGTAAGCCTTGTATATGTGTATATATATCGATCGATAGTGGCTCACGGCTGTTACCCTGAACTTCAGGCGCCGGCTGCTACAGGCTCAAGGAAATGCTGATTTCAAACTTAAGAAAAAGCATCTTGACTTGAATGTACATGTATATATGCGATTTCGTGGGTGTACAAGGCATTGATTGTGTTTTCGTGATCTCGTAGGCCTTGTATATGTGTATATATATCGATCGATAGTGGCTCACGGCTGTTACCCTGAACTTCAGGCGCCGGCTGCTACAGGCTCAAGGAAATGCTGATTTCAAACATAAGAAAAAGCATCTTGACTTGAATGTACATGTATATATGCGATTTCGTGGGTGTACAAGGAATCGATTGTGTTTTCGTGATCTCGTAAGCCTTGTATATGTGTATATATATCGATCGATAGTGGCTCTCGGCTGTTACCCTGAAGTCTCGACTGTTACCCTGAAGTCTCGGCTCGGCTGTTACCCTGAACTTCAGGCGCCGGCTACGGCTCGCTTACGCTGCCGGCTGCTGAAGGCTCAAGGAAATGCTGATTTCAAACTTAACAAAAGGCATCTTGACTTGAATCTACATGTATAGAAGCGATTTCGTGGGTGTACAAGGCATTGATTGTGTTTTCGTGATCTCGTAAGCCTTGTATATGTGTATAT
>JAJLQT010000087.1:25000-30000 GCA_024516245.1 Peziza echinospora | reverse complement strand
CGTGGGTGTACAAGGCATTGATTGTGTTTTCGTGATCTCGTAAGCCTTGTATATGTGTATATATATCGATCGATAGTGGCTCTCGGCTGTTACCCTGAACTTCAGGCGCCGGTTGCTACAGGCTCAAGGAAATGCTGATTTCAAGCTTAAGAAAAAGCATCTTGACTTGAATCTACATGTATATATGCAATTTCGTGGGTGTACAAGGCATTGATTGTGTATTCGTGATCTCGTAAGCCTTGTATATGTGTATATATATCGATCGATAGTGGCTCTCGACTGTTACCCTGAACTTCAGGCGCCGGCTACGGCTCGCTTACGCTGCCGGCTGCTGAAGGCTCAAGGAAATGCTGATTTCAAACTTAACAAAAGGCATCTTGACTTGAATCTACATGTATATATGCGATTTCGTGGGTGTACAAGGCATTGATTGTGTTTTCGTGATTTCGTAAGCCTTGTATATGTGTATATATATCGATCGATAGTGGCTCTCGACTGTTACCCTGAACTTCAGGCGCCGGCTACGGCTCGCTTACGCTGCCGGCTGCTGAAGGCTCAAGGAAATGCTGATTTCAAACTTAACAAAAGGCATCTTGACTTGAATCTACATGTATATATGCGATTTCGTGGGTGTACAAGGCATCGATTGTGTTTTCGTGATCTCTTAAGCCTTGTATATGTGTATATATATCGATCGATAGTGGCTCTCGGCTGTTACCCTGAAGTCCCGCCTCGGCTGTTACCCTGAACTCTCGGTTCGGCTGTTACCCTGAACCTCAGACGCCGGCTGCTACAGGCTCAAGGAAATGCTGATTTCAAATTTAACAAAAAGCATCTTGACTTGAATCTACATGTATATATGCGATTTCGTGGGTGTACAAGGCATTGATTGTGTTTTCGTGATCTCGTAAGCCTTGTATATGTGTATATATATCCATCGATAGTGGCTCTCGACTGTTACCCTGAAGTCCCGGCTCGGCTGTTACCCTGAACTCTCGGTTCGGCTGTTACCCTGAACTCTCGGTTCGGCTGTTACCCTGAACTTCAGGCGCCGGCTGCTACAGGCTCAAGGAAATGCTGATTTCAAAGTTAACAAAAAGCATCTTGACTTGAATCTACATGTATATATGCGATTTCGTGGGTGTACAAGGCATTGATTGTGTTTTCGTGATCTCGTAAGCCTTGTATATGTGTATATATATCGATCGATAGTGGCTCTCGGCTGTTACCCTGAACTTCAGGCGCCGGCTGCTACAGGCTCAAGGAAATGCTGATTTCAAGCTTAAGAAAAAGCATCTTGACTTGAATCTACATGTATATATGCAATTTCGTGGGTGTACAAGGCATTGATTGTGTATTCGTGATCTCGTAAGCCTTGTATATGTGTATATATATCGATCGATAGTGGCTCTCGACTGTTACCCTGAACTTCAGGCGCCGGCTACGGCTCGCTTACGCTGCCGGCTGCTGAAGGCTCAAGGAAATGCTGATTTCAAACTTAACAAAAGGCATCTTGACTTGAATCTACATGTATATATGCGATTTCGTGGGTGTACAAGGCATTGATTGTGTTTTCGTGATTTCGTAAGCCTTGTATATGTGTATATATATCGATCGATAGTGGCTCTAGACTGTTACCCTGAACTTCAGGCGCCGGCTACGGCTCGCTTACGCTGCCGGCTGCTGAAGGCTCAAGGAAATGCTGATTTCAAACTTAACAAAAGGCATCTTGACTTGAATCTACATGTATATATGCGATTTCGTGGGTGTACAAGGCATCGATTGTGTTTTCGTGATCTCTTAAGCCTTGTATATGTGTATATATATCGATCGATAGTGGCTCTCGGCTGTTACCCTGAAGTCCCGCCTCGGCTGTTACCCTGAACTCTCGGTTCGGCTGTTACCCTGAACCTCAGACGCCGGCTGCTACAGGCTCAAGGAAATGCTGATTTCAAATTTAACAAAAAGCATCTTGACTTGAATCTACATGTATATATGCGATTTCGTGGGTGTACAAGGCATTGATTGTGTTTTCGTGATCTCGTAAGCCTTGTATATGTGTATATATATCCATCGATAGTGGCTCTCGACTGTTACCCTGAAGTCCCGGCTCGGCTGTTACCCTGAACTCTCGGTTCGGCTGTTACCCTGAACTTCAGGCGCCGGCTACGGCTCGCTTACGCTGCCGGCTGCTACAGGCTCAAGGAAATGCTGATTTCAAACTTAACAAAAAGCATCTTGACTTGAATCTACATGTATATATGCGATTTCGTGGGTGTACAAGGCATTGATTGTGTTTTCGTGATCTCGTAAGCCTTGTATATGTGTATATATATCGATCGATAGTGGCTCTCGACTGTTACCCTGAAGTCTCGACTGTTACCCTGAACTCTCGGCTGTTACCCTCAAGTCCTGCCGCCGGCTAAGGCTCGCTTACGCTGCCGGCTGCTAAGGCTCAAGGAAATGCTGATTTCAAACTTAACAAAAAGCATCTTGACTTGAATCTACATGTATATATGCGATTTCGTGGGTGTACGAGGCATTGATTGTGTTTTCGTGATCTCGTAAGCCTTGTATATGTGTATATATATCGATCGATACTGGCTCTCGGCTGTTACCCTGAAGTCCCGGCTCGGCTGTTACCCTGAAGTCTCGGATGTTACTGGGTCAAGGAAATGCTGATTTCAAACTTAATAAAAAGCATCTTGACTTGAATCTACATGTATATATGCGATTTCGTGGGTGTACAAGGCATCGATTGTGTTTTCGTGATCTCGTAAGCCTTGTATATGTGTATATATATCGATCGATAGTGGCTCTCGACTGTTACCCTGAAGTCCCGCCTCGGCTGTTACCCTGAACTCTCGGTTCGGCTGTTACCCTGAACCTCAGGCGCCGGCTGCTACAGGCTCAAGGAAATGCTGATTTCAAGCTTAAGAAAAAGCATCTTGACTTGAATCTACATGTATATATGCAATTTCGTGGGTGTACAAGGCATTGATTGTGTATTCGTGATCTCGTAAGCCTTGTATATGTGTATATATATCGATCGATAGTGGCTCTCGGCTGTTACCCTGAAGTCTCGGCTCGGCTGTTACCCTGAACTCTCGGTTCGGCTCTGTTACCCTGAACCTCAGGCGCCGGCTGCTACAGGCTCAAGGAAATGCTGATTTCAAACTTAACAAAAAGCATCTTGACTTGAATCTACATGTATAGAAGCGATTTCGTGAGTGTACAAGGCATCGATTGTGTTTTCGTGATCTCGTAAGCCTTGTATATGTGTATATATATCGATCGATAGTGGCTCTCGACTGTTACCCTGAAGTCCCGGCTCGGCTGTTACCCTGAAGTCTCGGATGTTACAGGCTCAAGGAAATGCTGATTTCAAACTTAATAAAAAGCATCTTGACTTGAATCTACATGTATATATGCGATTTCGTGGGTGTACAAGGCATCGATTGTGTTTTCGGGATCTCGTAAGCCTTGTATATGTGTATATATATCGATCGATAGTGGCTCTCGACTGTTACCCTGAAGTCCCGGCTCGGCTGTTACCCTGAACTTCAGGCGCCGGCTACAGCTCGCTTACACTGCCGGCTGCTGAAGGCTCAAGGAAATGCTGATTTCAAACTTAACAAAAAGCATCTTGACTTGAATCTACATGTATAGAAGCGATTTCATGGATGTACAAGGCATCGATTGTGTTTTCGTGATCTCGTAAGCCTTGTATATGTGTATATTGATCGATAGTGTTACCCTGAGCTCTGGGCTGTTACCCTGAAGTCTCGACTGTTACTGGGTCAAGGAAATGCTGATTTCAAACTTAATAAAAAGCATCTTGACTTGAATCTACATGTATATATGCGATTTCGTGAGTGTACAAGGCATTGATTGTGTTTTCGTGATCTCGTAAGCCTTGTATATGTGTATATTGATCGATAGTTTACCATGAGCTCTCGGCTGTTACCCTGAACTCTCGGCTGTTACCCTCAAGTCCTGCCGCCGGCTAAGGCTCGCTTACGCTGCCGGCTGCTACAGGCTCAAGGAAATGCTGATTTCAAACTTAACAAAAAGCATCTTGACTTGAATCTACATGTATATATGCGATTTCGTGGGTGTGCAAGGCATTGATTGTGTTTTCGTGATCTCGTAAGCCTTGTATATGTGTATATATATCGATCGATAGTGGCTCTCGGCTGTTACCCTGAACTTCAGGCGCCGGCTGCTACAGGCTCAAGGAAATGCTGATTTCAAACTTAACAAAAAGCATCTTGACATGAATCTACATGTATATATGCGATTTCGTGAGTATACAAGGCATCGATTGTGTTTTCGTGATCTCGTAAGCCTTGTATATGTGTATATTGATCGATAGTGTTACCCTGAGTTCCCGGCTGTTACCCTGAAGTCTCGACTGTTACCCTGAAGTCTCGGCTCGGCTGTTACCCTGAACTCTCGGTTTGGCTGTTACCCTGAACTTCAGGCGCCGGCTACAGCTCGCTTACACTGCCGGCTGCTGAAGGCTCAAGGAAATGCTGATTTCAAACTTAACAAAAAGCATCTTGACTTGAATCTACATGTATATATGCGATTTCGTGGGTGTACAAGGCATTGATTGTGTTTTCGTGATCTCGTAAGCCTTGTATATGTGTATATATATCGATCGATAGTGGCTCTCGGCTGTTACCCTGAACTTCAGGCGCCGGCTGTTACCCTGAACTCTCGTTTCGGCTGTTACCCTGAACTCTCGGTTTGGCTGTTACCCTCAAGTCCTCACGCCGGCTACCGCTTACGCTCTCGGCTGCTACAGGCTTAAGGAAATGCTGATTTCAAACTTAAAAAAAAGCATCTTGACTTGAATCTACATGTATATATGCGATTTCGTAAGTGTACAAGGCATCGATTGTGTTTTCGTGATCTCGTAAGCCTTGTATATGTGTATATATATCGATCGATAGTGGCTCTCGACTGTTACCCTGAACTCTCGGTTCGGCTGTTAC
>JAJLQT010000087.1:0-17500 GCA_024516245.1 Peziza echinospora | reverse complement strand
TATTTTCGCAGAGTAAAATGTTTAGGCTCATAATGAGAAACTCTTTGCATGCCTCAATAGTAAAGTGATAGGGCTTATGTGGAACGTACTCGTCGGTTGTGATGATTCAACGGCACTTTCAAGTCCACCCTGATCGGTGTTTACATTAGCAAGTCCCACATGGTTACCCTACTTGAGACCAGTTCCCACAGGACGCCACATGGAGGCTGTAAACCTGTCCCGCACGGTATCTGATTGTCTTCGATCCCCTAACTTTCGTTCCCTGATTAATGAAAACATCCTTGGCAAATGCTTTCGCAGTAGTTAGTCGTCCATCGATCCAAGAATTTCACCTCTGACGATGGAATACTGATGCCCCCGACTATCCCAATTAATCATTACGGTGGTCCTAGAAACCAACAAAATAGAACCACGCGTCCTATTCTATTAATCCATGCTAATGTATTCGAGCCAATGCCTGCTTTAAACACTCTAATTTTTTCAAAGTAAAAGTCCTGGTTCCCCAGCACACCCAGTAAAGGGCATGCGGCTCCCCAGAAGGAAAGGCCCAACCGAAACCAGTGCATGCGGTGATGCAGACCGGCCGGCCAGGCCCAAGGTTCAACTACGAGCTTTTTAACTGCAACAACTTTAATATACGCTATTGGAGCTGGAATTACCGCGGCTGCTGGCACCAGACTTGCCCTCCAATTGTTCCTCGTTAAGAGATTTAAATTGTACTCATTCCAATTACACAAAGCAAAAGCCCCCTGTATCAGTATTTATTGTCACTACCTCCCCGTGTCGAGATTGGGTAATTTGCGCGCCTGCTGCCTTCCTTGGATGTGGTAGCCGTTTCTCAGGCTCCCTCTCCGGAATAGAACCCTAATTCCCCGTTACCCGTTGAAACCATGGTAGGCCTATATCCTACCATCGAAAGTTGATAGGGCAGAAATTTGAATGAACCATCCCCAGCACAAGGCTATGCGATTCGTGAAGTTACTATGAATCACCAAAGAGCCCGAAGGCATTGGTTTTTTATCTAATAAATACACCCCTTCCAAAGGGTCGGGGCTTGTGATGCATGTATTAGCTCTAGAATTACCACGGTTATCCAAGTAGTAAAGGTATCATCAAATAAACGATAACTGATTTAATGAGCCATTCGCAGTTTCACTGTATATATTGCTTATACTTAGACATGCATGGCTTAATCTTTGAGACAAGCATATGACTACTGGTAGGATCAACCAGGTAACTAACTTCTCCAAAGCAATTGTGACATCGCGATGGCGAACCCGCGGGCCATAGGCCCATAACGAGAAGTCTCCCTGTAAGGTGTTGAAGTAGCGTCGTGAGCGCAAGCAAAGGGTCCTGGGAGCCCCCTCCACCTGCACACAAACGCACCACTAGGCGCCGTCCCTAACCACTAATGACGGAAAGCTCCCGCCGCTCATGGTTTTGGTAGACACCCTCCGATTTTCCCCTCTTTTTGATGGGCCATAACTACGGGGAGAGCTTAAGCGCAGAGCGAACACTCGCGAGAGACCGAAGCCCAGGTTAGAATGAACGGATACGGGACAAGCCTCACAATAGTCAAAAGGAGACATTTCAGCACAGGCACAACCCACCTTGCGATGAGCCACACAAGTACTGAGACTGTCAAAGATTTCGCTCGGAAAAGCAATGAGAAAGTGGATTCACAGCATAAATGCCATTAGTACACAGACTGCTTCATTACCCACTCAAGCACAGGTTTCCCCGTGAAGTAGGATTTAACCAATGCTGTGACTGCAGGGCCGTGAAACCCAACAGACAACAACACTGGCACTTGACATCCCATTTAGTAATCCCGGGCCTGACACAGAGTGGACCGACCAAAGACACTGGATAGGAGTATCAATATGCTAAGAACAATGGTTATAGCCGCTCTTGTAAGGAGGAGCATACCAAAAACACTACAGGTGGATGGATTTAGCTATGCAGCGTGAGCATATCCCAAACCACAAGTATCACCATCACGAGAAACCTGTCAGTATGAGAAGAATACGAACCCCAATGTGCTTGAGTGGCTGTTACGCCTCCACTCTTTTTCAGTGAGAATAAAGCCCCCCACAGCCGAATAATGGTGTCTAGCCCCCATTTCAACGCCGAACATACTATGGCGACCTGTTGATGCCACAAGGTGTTTAGCCTCCCTGTCTGCTGTGATGGCTTTAGCCAGGAATCCCCACACCTCTATACCTTTGGATTAACCATCACGAAAACCATTGGAATAGAAGGAATTAGGGACCCCATCGCAAGTGTTTAAGCCGCCTCGTACGCTGTGATGGATTTAGCCAGGAATCCCAACACTCCTATATCTTTGGATAACCATCACAATAACCATTGGAATAGCAGGACTAGGGACCCCATCGCACGTTGGAATTAGTCAAAGGAAGGTCTAATAGGTCCTGAACACTTATGAATACTACCAACGAATAATATTATTTTTCATGCCCAAGTAGAGACCACCCCCCATATAGGTTCTAAATAGCCATAGTTAACACCCAGAAGTATGTAAACTTACTGGTCCTCAAAGGCATTTCGGGTTGCGTTTTGGCCGCAGGGGTTACCCTAAACTGCCGTTACCCTGAACTGCCGTTACCCTGAACTTCAGTTACCCTGAACTCAGCCGGCTGCTACAAGCTCAAGGAAATGCTGATTTCAAACTTAACAAAAAGCATCTTGATTTGAATCTACATGTAGATATGCGATTTCGTGGGTGTACAAGACATTGATTATGTATTCGTGATCTCGTAGGCCTTGTATATGTGTATATATATCGATTGATAGTGGCTCTCGGCTGTTACCCTGAACTTCAGGTGCCGGCTATGGCTCGCTTACGCTGCCGGCTGCTACAGGCTCAAGGAAATGCTGATTTCAAACTTAACAAAAAGCATTTTGACTTGAATCTACATGTATATATGCGATTTCGTGGGTGCACAAGGCATTGATTGTATATTCGTGATCTCGTAAGCCTTGTATATGTGTATATATATCGATCGATAGTGGCTCTCGGCTGTTACCCTGAACTTCAGGCGCCGGCTATGGCTCCCTTATGCTGCCGGCTGCTACAGGCTCAAGGAAATGCTGATTTCAAATTTAACAAAAAGCATCTTGACTTAAATGTATGATAGTTGTCGGAATGACGCAGAACCATCAAGTTGGATGATATTGCATGAAACTTGACCGATAGTGATGCTAGAGCTCTGCAACCACCTGCAATCGAACGAACATGTTGAACTCCTCCAGGAACAATTTTAACAACTCCACGTTGGTGGTTGACCATGCACTGCTTGCACTCTAGCATGTGCGACCATTGCGGTTTGGACCCATGTTGTACACAACTCCACCAATATTCAAGTTGAAGTCCTGGGACCTAGTGCAATTGATTTAGGCCCTCAAGTAGGCCAATATTCCACTCTGAAAGTGTGACTTTGGGTTGCTTGTCCTGCGTGCTTGTGGGTTCGAGTGTTGATAGTTGTCGGAATGACGCAGAACCATCAAGTTGGATGATGTTGCATAAAACTTGACCGATAGTGATGCTAGAGCTCTACAACCACCTGCAATCACACTCCCCAAAAAAAACTTGCACATGACGGGACGAAACAATTTTCGGGAATAACTCCACGAAATCCACTCCCCCCGACACGGCCAAACGACCAAATTGACGAGCTTGACGAGCCCGTTCTTTTAATCCCATCGCCGACAAAATCGGAGCGGAACTGACATTGCTGTTGCCAAAAAACCGAAATCACATTGCCAACCCCTATTTCCCCTCACTGACAACACATACATTTCGCATTGCAACCAACTTTGACACCTTACCACACAACCAGTTTTCGTCGCACCGCCTTCAAATTAACACCAGTGGTAGATACCATCGTCCTAGTATTGCCATTTAATGTTCAGACGATTCTGTTGGCTGGTTGTTGAGTTATTCCACATCTTCGATATTTTCCCCTCTTTCACCCCCTGTCAGTTGTCACAATACCCTTGTCACACCTGCATATACCACCTTATACCCACCAATACCTATTACTATCGCACAATACCCTTTGTTTAACCACTATACCCTTGTTCCTGTTGTTCAATTTCATTCCAAAGAGCCAAAATACTGTTCCCAAAGCAACATTACACCTTCAACAGGTTGTTTGCAAGGTGATCTTACATCTGTAAGATCATAGGTGGCAAAACAAAGTACAAGAACCTAATAGACAATCCTCTGCTTGAGTGTGGTGGCTTGATCCAAACTGCCAGAGATCTAGTACTTTGATTCCTAGGTATATAGATGCAGGACTCTCTTGAGGACGTGAACAGCCCCAAGAAGGCAATACCCAGGCGTCAGCAGCCCACTTCTGCTGACCTCACCCAACTTATTCGGGGGGGTGGGACCAAGTTTTGCGACACGGCCCCAAAAATTCCAAATTTTGGACTTAACCAAAATTGAGCAACTGCACCAAATTCCCCATCCAATTCCGCACAGAACCATCCTCCTCCCATCCAAACACCATGAGTACTCACGATAGTACAATGCAAGAGAGCGACGATGACTTTAATTCGCTCCCTCCTACTCTGACCTCCCCTACACCAACCGCACCTGGCACCGCAAGCCAATTCCTTAACACACTTGAGTTCAACATGTCCAGCGACCCACTTACTGGAATACGTCACTTCAATGTACCCACAACCAGCACCACCCCAGTTCCCCGATCCGAAAACACCTCCTGCAACCTCTTCAAACGCAAGCGCACCGACGCCAGCAGCCGCCCAGATGACCTGACTGATGTCCTGACCCTACTTGGGAACAAGATGGATTGCACACTCAATGCAATGGAAACAATCAAGCTTGCACTCAAAGGACTGGAAGCTGAGATGAAATGCACCAGTGAACAGATGCGCAACATCCAGGCAGACTTGAAGGCAGTGCAGACAAACACCACCCGCATTGACAAACAAGCAAAGCAACTCAAGACGCAGCTTACAGCAGCACCATCCACCGACACAACCACAGCCGCAACCACAACATCAAACACCAAAGTGCCAAAGACAACCAAGGACAAACCTAAGTCATATGCGCATGTAATAGCCGACACTACCACTACAACCGCCACAACCGCAGTCAACAATCCAACCACCACAACCGCCACAACAACAGCCACACTCACACCCACCAATCGGCGCATGGTAGCCACTCGCAGCCCTGCCGCAAAACCCACTCCATCACTATCCCTAGCAGAACTCCTCATCCTCCGTGACGCCGCCAACCAAGCACTCTCTTCAAATGCCGCATCTAACAAACTGGTTATTGCGCAGGTGAAGGAGACATCCAAAGGCAACCTGATTCTTGTGACTCGTGAAGACTGCACTGCTACGCAAGTAATGCACTTCCACAAGATAGTTACTAAGGCGCTTGCAAAACTGGATGCGCGGGTGGTCAACCTTAAGGAAGATTTGAGCTTGGGAAAGGTAATGGTACATGCAATTGGAATTGAAAGTTTCGGAAGAGTTGTAGGGATGAAGAGGTTGAAACAGGAGATTGAAATATTCAATGTGGGAGTAGAATTGGTACAAGAGCCACGTTGGTTAGTGGAAGAGAACAAGAGGCAAGGGAAGAAAGCATTGTCGGTAGTGGTGGCAGTTAAGGATCAAGCGACTGCAGAAGCCATTGCAAAGAGGGGAGTCCTGGTTTAGGGCGCAGTAATGCGCACTGTTTTATTCAACTCATGCAAACCCACCGACCAATGCCAGACCTGTCAAAGATTTGGCCACTACCACATCCGATGCACCCAACAGACACGATGCCGCTTGTGCGCAAAATCCGACCAGACCAAACAACAAAAGTACCCTAAATGCGCCAGCCCACAACACTTGCGAACACAACACCCCCAAGTGCTGCAACTGCAAAGGGGCACACTTCTCTAATGCCGACAACTGCCCCACCAAGGCAGCAATTCCCAAACCACCAAGGTAACAAGCAAATGATCAGACACAGGATATGGAAACCGAAACCACCGAAACAGCCACCACGACTGTCTAATGCAGACACAACCAACCACCAACTAGAACCGCAACCATCAGAAACAACCACTCCGCTTCATCCAAATCAATTGCAACCGATCTTCCCTTGTCGTCACTACTGTCCTTGAGCTTGCTAGCAGGACCTCAGACATCATACTTATTCAGGAGCCCTGGATCAGTCGTCCCGGCAACACAATTACTCACCCAACCTTCACCGCAATCACAACGTCACATCCCACCCTCAGAGCTCGTGTTATGACGTATATCAACAACACCACACCACACCTTACAACAACACCACGCCCTGACATCAGCAACAACCCTGATCTTCAAGCCTTGGAGATCTCATCACTACACCACCATACCTTCACCATCTACAACATCTACAACGAGAAGAACCCTGGAAGGCACTTGGACAGTCGAGCGCACCCTTCAAAACCTTCCCATCACACCACACACTATCATTGCCGGTGACTTTAATGCGCACCATCCATGGTGTAACTCACAACGACCAGCAACCAGGAGTGACGTCCTAGTTGAATACCTCCAACACCACAACATGCAACTACTCAACACACCCGACACCTCCACCTTCCACCGACGCAACAACACAGGGTTGTCAGCCCTTGACCTCACATTCACCACACCAGGCCTTCTGGAGTGGGTAGACAACTGGGCAATAGATGACGACAACCACCCAGGATCCGACCACAGCCTTCTGCGATTCAGCATCCTCCCTACCAAAACTGACTTTATCCCTCCCTCTTCCGCTAACCGGTACAACTGGGGGGCAGCAGACTGGGAGTTCTTCAAATCAAAGTTCATCAGCATTATACAGCGGACCGAGTCCCAATGGACACACCTCTTTGCCTCAACACACCCAACCGATATGACAAATAGTGCACAATTTCTTACAACCGCAATCCTGGACGCAGTACAACAAAGCGTCCCTCTTATTAAACCATCAGCCAGATCCAAGCGGTGGTGGACAGAGGAGATTGCGGCAGAGCGCAAGCTCATGGAATGTGCATTCAGGACATGGAGAGCAAGTGGAAAACTGAGTGGAGAGGAGGAGCGTCTGTATAAACAACAGAGGAACAGCTACTTCTGATTAATTCGAACTGAGAAGAGCCGATGCTGGGAGGAATTCGTGCAGAACGCACAAGGAACAGAAATCTTTCAAGTTGTCAAATACCTGAAACCCAGGAGACAAGACCGTACTCCAACACTTATACACAACAACACCATCACAACCACCTTTGAGGAGAAGTCTAATATGCTCCGCAACGTCATGTTCCCAGCTCCACCCTCCTACCCACCAACACCAACCCGCACACCCCTACAATCAATCCCTTGGGCACAGGTAACAGTGGCAGAGGTTGAAACAGCAATCATGACCAGTGCACTAAACAAGGCGCCAGGCCCTGACGGCATTCCTTTCCAATTCATCCAACACGCCTACCAAGCACACCCAGGGATCTTTAACCGCCTTTACAACCACCTCCTCCAACAAGGATTCCACCCCCCTTGCTGGAGACAAGCAACCGGCGCCATCCTGCGCAAACCAAACAAACCCGACTATACAGCCCCCAAAGCCTATCGCATTATCTCTCTCCTCAACTGCGTAGGCAAAGTATCGGAGAAGATCATGGCTAGAAGGCTTGCCTACTACACCGAAACACACCACCTCTTACACGCAGACCAGATAGGATGAAGACCAAAGCGCTCAGCCGTGGATGCAGCACTTGCACTTGCACATGACGCTGACCTAGCCCGTCGGAACAAGAGAGTCCTCAGCGCATTGTTCATGGATGTCAAAGGTGCCTTTGACAATGTTGCAATGACTCGCCTCTTGGAGGAGTTATAGGTTGAAGGATATCCGCAACAGGTACTGCAATGGGTTCAAAGTTTCCTTACTGACAGATCAATTGCACTTTCATTTGATGGAACAAAGGAACCTCTCCATCCTGTCAACACCGGTATCCCCCAAGGCTCACCCATTTCACCAATCCTATTTCTCATTTACCTACACCCACTCTTCAACATCGTTAACCAACAACATCCGGAGGTATGGACCCCATCATACATTGACGACTGCGCCTTTATGATCAACGGGAAAACAGAGGAACAGAACGCTCGCATACTAGAACAGGTCACCCAAACCGTATTCAATTGGGCCAACAACAATGCAGTGGCCTTTGACGACCCCAAATCCGAACTCATCCACTTTCACAACTTACGCACCACCAACAACACCCCCATCACCCTCCCCAACGGCACACTCATCACACCTTCCAAATCGCTACGATGGTTAGGTACATGGTTTGACCGCAAACTCTACTTTACTTACCATGCCGACACCAAGGTTGCTTCTGCCACACGTGTACTTAACATGCTCATGGGCCTTACCAACACCTGCAGGGGACTTACACCCAAGGGCATGCGCCAGCTATACCTTGCTTGTATCACACCCATTGTGGATTTTGGAGCCGAAGTGTGGTGGGCAGGACAGAAGAACCATCTCCGCAAGCTGCAGATACTGCAGAACACAGCCACACGTCGCATTTTGGGTGCCTTCGGCACCTCACCCACCAAGGCCCTGGAAATCGAGACCTCTCTTCCACCACCACAGCTACGACTCCACCATCTGCAGCAAAAACTTGCAATCCGGCTGACAACATACCCTCCAACCCACCCATACGGGTCCGATGCCCAATAGACTTTCCCCCCCACGAATCGGACCGAACCGAAAGCCCCACCTACACACCATGGCATGAAACACACGCATCATCACGATACCATACCCGTCTAGACACCACCCTCTCCACCGTCAACAAATGGATTGGACCAGCAACAAGACTAGAAGAATTGGCCGACAGTCTTCTACCATGGTTTGAACACTCAGCGGACATTGACATTGCAAAAGCATCAAAGGCAGACCAAACCAAGGAACACTACAGTGTGCTGGAAACGATTGACTGGGAACCACAGGACCATATGGTAGTATACACAGATGGAAGCTTGCTTGAAGGGTCGAAGGTCGGTGCAGGACTTCATGTCTACCACAACGAACACTCGCAAGATAAGAGCTGGAACCTAGGCAACAAAATGGAGGTGTTTGATGCAGAATTATATGCAATCGAACAAGCACTCCGCCTAGCAATCACCTGGACACGTCAACGATGCTTCCAACACCTATGGATCTTTGCCGACAATCAAGCAGCAATCCGCCGCATCCAGAAACCCACCCAACACAAGACCATCAACATGCTGACAACTGACAGCCACCGCCACATCAAACCCCTCCACCAGCGAGGCATCCTCACACACATCCACTGGGTACCAGGCCACTATGACATTGCCGGCAATGACAAGGCAGATGCTGCAGCAAAAGACGGCGCCCTCAACCACCCACTACATTACTCCCGATACACATCAAACGCCTTCCTCAAGCGACAAGCAAAAGCCGATCTTCAAACAAGGTGGGCAGAGGAATGGAATAAACTGACACGGAAACAAAGAGGCAACTCCTATTGGGGCGGCCCACCCACACTCAAACCACCACCACACCTACAACTACCAAAACATATCACCGCCACCATCATGCAGCTCCGCACTGCACACGGCTACTTTGGCTCATACCTCAGTAACATACCAACAAGCGACTTCTACAACAACCCTACCTGCCCATGTGGCGCACCTATCCAATCCCCAACACACATTCTTCTATACTGCAAACGCACACACCATATACGACACAAAATCCTCCAACAACTCGACGGCCCAACTCCTTTTACCAGGGTCATCTCAAATGATGGAAACGTTTTGGTTAAGTTGGTCACTGAGCTACGCATGGGAGGGAAAATGCCAGAGGAAGAAGAGAAGAAAAACACATGGGGATGGGGCGATGTTGAGGAGGATGAGGAGGAAGAAAGCAGCGAGGGGAAGAGGAAGAGGAGGAATAAAGAGACGAACAAACCAGTTGCCCGCAACACACCAACATGAATGTCACATCATCGAAATGATCCCCCGCAGACACATACGGCACCACAACACCATCGAGGGGCTGTTGAAGAAGAACAGCCAACACCATTACGATTTTCCTTTCGGTCATTTGACTTGATTTGATTTCATTTCCTTTGTTACATGCGTACGATTGATTTTCGTTTGATTTCATTATTTCTTTTACTGTTTGTTAACGTTTTTCATTTTGTCCGACATGTATTTATCTCTTCTTCACTGCCCTAGCCGACCGGCTCCATGCAATATGAATAATAAATGAATAAATAATTAACCACCTGCAATCGAATGAACATATCGAACTCCTCCAGGAACAACTCTAACAACTCCACGTTGGTGGTTGACCATGTGCTGCTTGCACTCTAGCATGTACAACCATTGCAGTTTGGACCCATGTTGTGCACAACTCCACCAAAGTTCAAGTTGAGGTCCCGGGACCTGGTGCAATCGATTCAGGCCGTCAAGTAGGCCTATATCCTACTCTGAAAGTATAACTTTGGAGTGCTTGATCTGCGTGCTTGTGGGTTCGAGTATTGATAGTTGTCGGAATGACGCAGAACCATCAAGTTGGATGATGTTGCATGAAACTTGACCGATTGTGATGCTAGAGCTCTGCAACCACCTGCAATCAAACAAACATGTTGAACTCCCCAGCAACAACTCTAACAACTCCACGTTGGTGGTTGACCATGCGCTGCTTGCACTCTAGCATGTGCAAACATTGCAGTTTGGACCCATGTTGTGCACAACTCCACCAAAGTTCAAGTTGAAGTCCTAGGACCTGGTGCAATCGATTCAGGCCGTCAAGTAGGCCTATATCCCACTCTGAAAGTGTGACTTTGGAGTCCTTGTCCTGCGTGCATGTGGGTTCGAGTGTTGATAGTTGTCGGAATGACGCAAAACCATCAAGTTGGATGATGTTGCATGAAACCTGACCGATAGTGATGCTAAAGCTCTGCAACCACCTGCAATCTAACGAACATGTTGAACTCCTCCAGGAACAACTCTAACAACTCCACGTTGGTGGTTGACCATGCGCTGCTTGCACTCTAGCATGTGCAACCATTGCAGTTTGGACCCATGTTGTGCACAACTCCACCAAAGTTCAAGTTGAGGTCCCGGGACCTGGTGCAATCGATTCAGGCCGTCAAGTAGGCCTATATCCTACTCTGAAAGTGTAACTTTGGAGTGCTTGATCTGCGTGCTTGTGGGTTCGAGTATTGATAGTTGTCGGAATGACGCAGAACCATCAAGTTGGATGATGTTGCATGAAACTTGACCGATTGTGATGCTAGAGCTCTGCAACCACCTGCAATCAAACAAACATGTTGAACTCCCCAGCAACAACTCTAACAACTCCACGTTGGTGGTTGACCATGCGCTGCTTGCACTCTAGCATGTGCAACCATTGCAGTTTGGACCCATGTTGTGCACAACTCCACCAAAGTTCAAGTTGAAGTCCTAGGACCTGGTGCAATCGATTCAGGCCGTCAAGTAGGCCTATATCCCACTCTGAAAGTGTGACTTTGGAGTCCTTGTCCTGCGTGCATGTGGGTTCGAGTGTTGATAGTTGTCGGAATGACGCAAAACCATCAAGTTGGATGATGTTGCATGAAACCTGACCGATAGTGATGCTAAAGCTCTGCAACCACCTGCAATCTAACGAACATGTTGAACTCCTCCAGGAACAACTCTAACAACTCCACGTTGGTGGTTGACCATGCGCTGCTTGCACTCTAGCATGTGCAACCATTGCAGTTTGGACCCATGTTGTGCACAACTCCACCAAAGTTCAAGTTGGGGTCCTGGGACCTAGTGCAATCGATTCAGGCCGTCAAGTAGGCCTATATTCCACTCTGAAAGTATGACTTTGGAGTGCTTGTCGCACATGCTTGTTGGTTCGAGTGTTGATAGTTATCAGAAGGTCACATGTAGGTGACGCTCGATATTGTTGCATGAAACTTGACCGATAGTGATGCTAGAGCTCTGCAACCACCTGCAATCGAATGAACATGTTAAACTCCTCCAGGAACAACTCTAACAACTCCACGTTGGTTGTTGACCATGCGCTGCTTGCACTCTAGCATGTGCAACCATTGCGGTTTGGACCCATGTTGTGCACAACTCTACCAAAATTCAAGTTGGGGTCCTGGGACCTGGTGCAATCGATTTAGGCCGTCAAGTAGGCCTATATTCCACTCTGAAAGTGTGACTTTGGAGTGCTTGTCCTGCGTGCTTGTGGGTTTGAGTGTTGAAAGTTGTCGGAATGACGCAGAACCATCAAGTACGCTGATGTTGCATGAAACTTGACCGATAGTGATGCTAGAGCTCTGCAACCACCTGCAATCAAATGAACATGTTGAACTCCTCCAGGAACACCTCTAACAACTCCACGTTGGTGGTTGACCATGCGCTGCTTGCACTTTAGCATGTGCAACCATTGCGGTTTGGACCCATATTGTGCACAACTCTACCAAAATTCAAGCTAGGGTCCTAGGACCTGTTGCAATCGATTCAGGCCGTCAAGTAGGCCTAAATCCTACTCTGAAAGTGTAACTTTGCAGTGCTTGATCTGCGTGCTTGTGGGTTCGAGTATTGATAGTTGTCGGAATGACGCAGAACCATCAAGTTGGATAATGTTGCATGAAACTTGACCGATAGTGATGCTAAAGCTCTGCAACCACCTGCAATCGAACGAACATGTTGAACTCCTCCAGGAACAACTCTAACAACTCCACGTTGGAGGTTGACCATGGGCTGCTTGCACTCTAGCCTGTGCAACCATTGCGGTTTGGACCCATGTTGTACACAACTCCACCAATATTCAAGTTGGGGTCCTGGGACCTAGTGCAATCGATTCAGGCCGTCAAGTAGGCCTATTTTCCACTCTGAAAGTGTGACTTTGGAGTGCTTGTCCGGCGTGCTTGTGGGTTGGAGTGTTGATAGTTGTCAGAAGGTCGCATGTAGGTGACGCTCAATATTATTGCATGAAACTTGACTGATAGTGATGCTAGAGCTCTGCAACCACCTGCAATCGAATGAACATGTTGAACTCCTCCAGGAACACCTCTAACAACTCCACGTTGGTGGTTGACCATGGGCTGCTTGCACTCTAGCCTGTGCAACCATTGCGGTTTGGACCCATGTTGTACACAACTCCACCAATATTCAAGTTGGGGTCCTGGAACCTAGTGCAATCGATTCAGGCCGTCAAGTAGGCCTATTTTCCACTCTGAAAGTGTGACTTTGGAGTGCTTGTCCCGCGTGCTTGTGGGTTGGAGTGTTGATAGTTGTCAGAAGGTCGCATGTAGGTGACGCTCAATATTATTGCATGAAACTTGACCGATAGTGATGCTAGAGCTCTGCAACCACCTGCAATCGAATGAACATGTTGAACTCCTCCAGGAACACCTCTAACAACTCCACGTTGGTGGTTGACCATGTGCTGCTTGCACTCTAGCATGTGCAACCATTACAGTTTGGACCCATGTTGTGCACAACACCACCAAAGTTCAAGTTGAAGTCCTAGGTCCTGGTGCAATCGATTCAGGCCGTCAATTAGGCCGATATTCCACTCTGAAAGTATGACTTTGGAGTGCTTGTCGCACATGCTTGTTGGTTCGATCGTTGATAGTTATCAGAAGGTCATATGTAGGTGACGCTCAATATTGTTGCATGAAACTTGACCGATAGTGATGCTAGAGCTCTGCAACCACCTGCAATCGAATGAACATGTTAAACTCCTCCAGGAACAACTCTAACAACTCCACGTTGGTTGTTGACCATGCGCTGCTTGCACTCCAGCATGTGCAACCATTGCGGTTTGAACCCATGTTGTACACAACTCTACCAAAGTTCAAGTTGGGGTCCTGGGACCTGGTGCAATCGATTTAGGCCGTCAAGTAGGCCTATATTCCACTCTGAAAGTGTGACTTTGGAGTGCTTGTCCTGCGTGCTTGTGGGTTCGAGTGTTGATAGTTGTCGGAATGACGCAGAACCATCAAGTACGCTGATGTTGCATGAAACTTGACCGATAGTGATGCTAGAGCTCTGCAACCACCTGCAATCAAATGAACATGTTGAACTCCTCCAGGAACACCTCTAACAACTCCACGTTGGTGGTTGACCATGCGCTGCTTGCACTTTAGCATGTGCAACCATTGCGGTTTGGACCCATGTTGTGCACAACTCTACCAAAGTTCAAGTTGAAGTCCTAGGACCTGGTGCAATCGATTCAGGCCGTCAAGTAGGCCTATATTCCACTCTGAAAGTATGACTTTGGAGTGCTTGTCGCACATGCTTGTTGTCTCGATTGTTGATAGTTATCAGAAGGTCACATGTAGGTGACGCTCAATATTGTTGCATGAAACTTGACCGATAGTGATGCTAGAGCTCTGCAACCACCTGCAATCGAATGAACATGTTAAACTCCTCCAGGAACAACTCTAACAACTCCACGTTGGTTGTTGACCATGCGCTGCTTGCACTCTAGCATGTGCAACCATTGCGGTTTGGACCCATGTTGTGCACAACACCACCAAAGTTCAAGTTGAAGTCCTAGGTCCTGGTGCAATCGATTCAGGCCGTCAATTAGGCCGATATTCCACTCTGAAAGTATGACTTTGGAGTGCTTGTCGCACATGCTTGTTGGTTCGATCGTTGATAGTTATCAGAAGGTCATATGTAGGTGACGCTCAATATTGTTGCATGAAACTTGACCGATAGTGATGCTAGAGCTCTGCAACCACCTGCAATCGAATGAACATGTTAAACTCCTCCAGGAACAACTCTAACAACTCCACGTTGGTTGTTGACCATGCGCTGCTTGCACTCCAGCATGTGCAACCATTGCGGTTTGGACCCATGTTGTACACAACTCTACCAAAATTCAAGTTGGGGTCCTGGGACCTGGTGCAATCGATTTAGGCTGTCAAGTAGGCCTATATTCCACTCTGAAAGTGTGACTTTGGAGTGCTTGTCCTGCGTGCTTGTGGGTTCGAGTGTTGATAGTTGTCGGAATGACGCAGAACCATCAAGTACGCTGATGTTGCATGAAACTTGACCGATAGTGATGCTAGAGCTCTGCAACCACCTGCAATCAAATGAACATGTTGAACTCCTCCAGGAACACCTCTAACAACTCCACGTTGGTGGTTGACCATGCGCTGCTTGCACTTTAGCATGTGCAACCATTGCGGTTTGGACCCATATTGTGCACAACTCTACCAAAATTCAAGTTAGGGTCCTGGGACCTGGTGCAATCGATTTAGGCCGTCAAGTAGGCCTATATTCCACTCTGAAAGTGTGACTTTGGAGTGCTTGTCCTGCGTGCTTGTGGGTTCGAGTGTTGATAGTTGTCGGAATGACGCAGAACCATTAAGTACACTGATATTGCATGAAACTTGACCGATAGTGATGCTAGAGCTCTGCAACCACCTGCAATCAAATGAACATGTTGAACTCCTCCAGGAACACCTCTAACAACTCCACGTTGGTGGTTGACCATGCGCTGCTTGCACTTTAGCATGTGCAACCATTGCGGTTTGGACCCATATTGTGCACAACTCTACCAAAATTCAAGTTAGGGTCCTGGGACCTGGTGCAATCGATTTAGGCCGTCAAGTAGGCCTAAATCCTACTCTGAAAGTGTAACTTTGCAGTGCTTGATCTGCGTGCTTGTGGGTTCGAGTATTGATAGTTGTCGGAATGACGCAGAACCATCAAGTTGGATAATGTTGCATGAAACTTGACCGATAGTGATGCTAAAGCTCTGCAACCACCTGCAATCGAACGAACATGTTGAACTCCTCCAGGAACAACTCTAACAACTCTACGTTGGAGGTTGACCATGGGCTGCTTGCAGTCTAGCCTGTGCAACCATTGCGGTTTGGACCCATGTTGTACACAACTCCACCAATATTCAAGTTGGGGTCCTGGGACCTAGTGCAATCGATTTAGGCCGTCAAGTAGGCCTATTTTCCACTCTGAAAGTGTGACTTTGGAGTGCTTGTCCCGCGTGCTTGTGGGTTGGAGTGTTGATAGTTGTCAGAAGGTCGCATGTAGGTGACGCTCGATATTATTGCATGAAACATGACCGATAGTGATGCTAGAGCTCTGCAACCACCTGCAATCGAATGAACATGTTGAACTCCTCCAGGAACACCTCTAACAACTCCACGTTGGTGGTTGACCATGCGCTGCTTGCACTTTAGCATGTGCAACCATTGCGGTTTGGACCCATATTGTGCACAACTCTACCAAAATTCAAGTTAGGGTCCTGGGACCTGGTGCAATCGATTTAGGCCGTCAAGTAGGCCTAAATCCTACTCTGAAAGTGTAACTTTGCAGTGCTTGATCTGCGTGCTTGTGGGTTCGAGTATTGATAGTTGTCGGAATGACGCAGAACCATCAAGTTGGATAATGTTGCATGAAACTTGACCGATAGTGATGCTAAAGCTCTGCAACCACCTGCAATCGAACGAACATGTTGAACTCCTCCAGGAACAACTCTAACAACTCTACGTTGGAGGTTGACCATGGGCTGCTTGCAGTCTAGCCTGTGCAACCATTGCGGTTTGGACCCATGTTGTACACAACTCCACCAATATTCAAGTTGGGGTCCTGAGACCTGGTGCAATCGATTTAGGCCGTCAAGTAGGCCTATATTCCACTCTGAAAGTGTGACTTTGGAGTGCTTGTCCTGCGTGCTTGTGGGTTCGAGTGTTGATAGTTGTCGGAATGACGCAGAACCATTAAGTACACTGATATTGCATGAAACTTGACCGATAGTGATGCTAGAGCTCTGCAACCACCTGCAATCAAATGAACATGTTGAACTCCTCCAGGAACACCTCTAACAACTCCACGTTGGTGGTTGACCATGCGCTGCTTGCACTTTAGCATGTGCAACCATTGCGGTTTGGACCCATATTGTGCACAACTCTACCAAAATTCAAGTTAGGGTCCTGGGACCTGGTGCAATCGATTTAGGCCGTCAAGTAGGCCTAAATCCTACTCTGAAAGTGTAACTTTGCAGTGCTTGATCTGCGTGCTTGTGGGTTCGAGTATTGATAGTTGTCGGAATGACGCAGAACCATCAAGTTGGATAATGTTGCATGAAACTTGACCGATAGTGATGCTAAAGCTCTGCAACCACCTGCAATCGAACGAACATGTTGAACTCCTCCAGGAACAACTCTAACAACTCTACGTTGGAGGTTGACCATGGGCTGCTTGCAGTCTAGCCTGTGCAACCATTGCGGTTTGGACCCATGTTGTACACAACTCCACCAATATTCAAGTTGGGGTCCTGGGACCTAGTGCAATCGATTTAGGCCGTCAAGTAGGCCTATTTTCCACTCTGAAAGTGTGACTTTGGAGTGCTTGTCCCGCGTGCTTGTGGGTTGGAGTGTTGATAGTTGTCAGAAGGTCGCATGTA
>JAJLQT010000086.1:60000-61976 GCA_024516245.1 Peziza echinospora | reverse complement strand
CGGCTGCTACGGCTCAAGGAATGGTAATTCAACTTAACAAAAAGCATCTTGACTTGAATCTACCTGTATATATGCGATTTCGTGGGTGTACAAGGCATTGAGTGGTGTTTTCGTGATCTCGTAAGCCTTGTATATGTGTATATATATCGATCGATAGTGGCTCTCGACTGTTACCATGAAGTCTCGGCTGTTACCCCTGAACTCCAGGCGCCGGCTACAGCTCGCTTACACTGCCGGCTGCTGAAGGCTCAAGGAAATGCTGATTCAAACTTAACAAAAAGCATCTTGACTTGAATCTACATGTATATATATTTTCGTGGGTGTACAAGCATCGATTGTGTTTTCGTGATCTCGTAAGCCTTGTATATGTGTATATCGATCGATATTGTTACCCTGAGCTCTGGGCTGTTACCCTGAAGTCTCGACTGTTACCCTGAAGTCCCGGCTCGGCTGTTACCCTCAAGTCCTCACGCCGGCTAACCGCTTACGCTGCCGCTGCTACAGGCTCAAGGAAATGGTAATTTCAAACTTAACAAAAAGCATCTTGACTTGAATCTACATGTATATATGCGATTTCGTGGGTGTACAAGGCATTGATTGTGTTTCGTGATCTCGTAGGCCTTGTATATGTGTATATATTCGATCGATAGTGGCTCTCGCTGTACCCTGAACTTCAGGCGCCGGCTACGGCTCGCTTACGCTGCCGCTGCACAGGCTCAAGGAAATGCTGATTTCAAACTTAACAAAAAGCTCTTGACTTGAATCTACATGTATAGAAGCGATTTCGTGGGTGTACAAGGCTCGATTGTGTTTTCGTGATCTCGTAAGCCTTGTATATGTGTATATATATCGATCGATAGTGGCTCTCGACTGTTACCCTGAACTGTCGGTTCGGCTGTTTACCCTGAACTTCAGGCGCCGGCTGCTACAGGCTCAAGGAAATGCTGATTTCAAACTTAACAAAAAGCATCTTGACTTGAATCTACATGTATATATGCGATTTCGTGGGGTACAAGGCATTGATTGTGTTTTCGTGATCTCGTAGGCCTTGTATATGTGTATATATATCGATCGATAGTGGCTCTCGACTGTTACCCTGAACTGTCGGTTCGGCTGTTACCCTGAACTTCAGGCGCCGGCTGCTACAGGCTCAAGGAAATGCTGATTTCAAACTTAACAAAAGCATCTTGACTTGAATCTACATGTATATATGCGATTTCGTGGGGTGTACAAGGCATTGATTGTGTTTTCGTGATCTCGTAGGCCTTGTATATGTGTATATATATCGATCGATAGTGGCTCTCGACTGTTACCCTGAACTGTCGGTTCGGCTGTTACCCTGAACTCAGGCGCCGGCTGCTACAGGCTCAAGGAAATGCTGATTTCAAACTCAACAAAAAGCATCTTGACTTGAATCTACATGTATATATGCGATTTCGTGGGTGTACAAGGCATCGATTGTGTTTTCGTGATCTCGTAAGCCTTGTATATGTGTATATATATCGATCGATAGTGGCTCTCGACTGTTACAGGCTCAAGGAATGCTGATTTCAAATTTAACAAAAAGCATCTTGACTTGAATCTACATGTATATATGGGATTTTGTGGGTGTACAAGGCATCGATTGTGTTTTCGTGATCTCGTAAGCCTTGTATATGTATATATATATCGATCGATAGTGGCTCTCGACTGTTACCCTGAACTTCAGGCGCCGGCTGCTACAGGCTCAAGGAAATGCTGATTTCAAACTTAACAAAAAGCATCTTGACTTGAATCTACATGTATAGAAGCGATTTCGTGAGTGTACAAGGCATGATTGTGTTTTCGTGATCTCGTAAGCCTTGTATATGTGTATATAGATCGATAGTTTACCATGAGCTCTCGCTGTTACCCTGAACTTCAGGCGCCGGCTACAGCTCGCTTACGCTGCCGGCTGCTACAGGCTTAAGGAAATGCTGATTTCAAACTTAAAAAAA
>JAJLQT010000086.1:47500-50000 GCA_024516245.1 Peziza echinospora | reverse complement strand
TGAAGGCTCAAGGAAATGCTGATTTCAAACTTAAGAAAAAGCATCTTGACTTGAATCTACATGTATATATGCAATTTCGTGGGTGTACAAGGCATTGATTGTGTTTTCGAGATCTCGTAAGCCTTGTATATGTGTATATATTTCGATCGATAGTGGCTCTCGGCTGTTACCCTGAACTTCAGGCGCCGGCTGCTACAGGCTCAAGGAAATGCTCATTTCAAACTTAACAAAAAGCATCTTGACTTGAATCTACATGTATATATGCAATTTCGTGGGTGTACAAGGCATTGATTGTGTTTTCGGGATCTCGTAAGCCTTGTATATGTGTATATATTTCGATCGATAGTGGCTCTCGACTGTTACCCTGAAGTCCCGCCTCGGCTGTTACCCTGAAGTCTCGGATGTTACAGGCTCAAGGAAATGCTGATTTCAAACTTAATAAAAAGCATCTTGACTTGAATCTACATGTATATATGCGATTTCGTGGGTGTACAAGGCATTGATTGTGTTTTCGGGATCTCGTAAGCCTTGTATATGTGTATATATATCGATCGATAGTGGCTCTCGACTGTTACCCTGAAGTCTCGGCTCGGCTGTTACCCTGAAGTCTCGGATGTTACAGGCTCAAGGAAATGCTGATTTCAAGCTTAAGAAAAAGCATCTTGACTTGAATCTACATGTATATATGCGATTTCGTGGGTGTACAAGGCATTGATTGTGTATTCGTGATCTCGTAAGCCTTGTATATGTGTATATATATCGATCGATAGTGGCTCTCGACTGTTACCCTGAAGTCCCGGCTCGGCTGTTACCCTGAACTCTCGGTTCGGCTGTTACCTGAACTTCAGGCGCCGGCTGCTACAGGCTCAAGGAAATGCTGATTTCAAACTTACAAAAAGCATCTTGACTTGAATCTACATGTATATAAGCGATTTCGTGAGTGTACAAGGCATCGATTGTGTTTTCGTGATCCCGTAAGCCTTGTATATGTGTATATATATCGATCGATAGTGGCTCTCGACTGTTACCCTGAACTGTCGGTTCGGCTGTTACCCTGAACTTCAGGCGCCGGCTGCTACAGGCTCAAGGAATGCTGATTTCAAACTTAACAAAAAGCATCTTGACTTGAATCTACATGTATATGCGATTTGGGTGTGTACAAGGCATTGATTGTGTTTTCGTGATCTCGTAGGCCTTGATATGTGTATATATATCGATCGATAGTGGCTCTCGACTGTTACCCTGAACTGTCGGTTCGGCTGTTACCCTGAACTCAGGCGCCGGCTGCTACAGGCTCAAGGAAATGCTGATTTCAAACTCAACAAAAAGCATCTTGACTTGAATCTCATGTATATATGCGATTTCGTGGGTGTACAAGGCATCGATTGTTTTCGTGATCTCGTAAGCCTTGTATATGTGTATATATATCGATCGATAGTGGCTCTCGACTGTTACAGGCTCAAGGAAATGCTGATTTCAAATTTAACAAAAAGCATCTTGACTTGAATCTACATGTATATATGCGATTTCGTGGGTGTACAAGGCATTGATTGTGTTTTCGGGATCTCGTAAGCCTTGTATATGTGTATATATATCGATCGATAGTGGCTCTCGACTGTTACCCTGAAGTCTCGGCTCGGCTGTTACCCTGAAGTCTCGGATGTACAGGCTCAAGGAAATGCTGATTTCAAGCTTAAGAAAAAGCATCTTGACTTGAATCTACATGTATATATGCAATTTCGTGGGTGTACAAGGCATTGATTGTGAATTCGTGATCTCGTAAGCCTTGTATATGTGTATATATATCGATCGATAGTGGCTCTCGGCTGTTACCCTGAACTTCAGGCGCCGGCCTGCTACAGGCTACAGGCTCAAGGAAATGCTGATTTCAAACTTAAGAAAAAGCATCTTGACTTGAATCTACATGTATATATGCGATTTCGTGGGTGTACAAGGCATTGATTGTGTTTTCGTGATCTCGTAAGCCTTGTATATGTGTATATATATCGATCGATAGTGGCTCTCGACTGTTACCTACTGAGTCCCGGCTCGGCTGTTACCCTGAACTCTCGGTTCGGCTGTTACCGAACTCGCTTCGGCTGTTACCCTGAACTTCAGGCGCCGGCTACGGCTCGCTTACAGGCTCAAGGAAATGCTGATTTCAAACTTAACAAAAAGCATCTTGACTTGAATCTACATGTATATATGCGATTTCGTGGGTGTACAAGGCATCGATTGTGTTTTCGTGATCTCGTAAGCCTTGTATATGTGTAATATATCGATCGATAGTGGCTCTCGGCTGTTACCCTGAACTTCAGGCGCCGGCTGCTACAGGCTCAAGGAAATGCTGATTTCAAACTTAACAAAAAGCATCTTGACTTGAATCTACATGTATATATGCAATTTCGTGGGTGTACAAGGCATCGATTGTGTTTTCGTGATCTCGTAAGCCTTGTATATGTGTATATATATCGATCGATAGTGGCTCTCGGCTGTTACC
>JAJLQT010000086.1:35000-40000 GCA_024516245.1 Peziza echinospora | reverse complement strand
GAGACAAGCATATGACTACTGGCAGGATCAACCAGGTAACTAACTTCTCCAAAGCAATTGTGACATCGCGATGGCGAACCCGCGGGCCTACGGCGGCCCATAACGAGAAGTCTCCCTGTAAGGTGTTGAAGTGGCGTCGTGAGCGCAAGCAAAGGGTCCTGGGAGCCCCCTCCACCTGCACACAAACGCACCACTAGGCGCCGTCCCTAACCACTAATGACGGAAAGCTCCCGCCGCTCATGGTTTTGGTAGACACCCTCCGATTTTCCCCTCTTTTTGATTGGCCACAACTACGGGGAGAGCTTGAGCGCAGAGCGAACACTCGCGAGAGACCGAAGCCCAGGTTAGAATGAACGGATACGGGACAAGCCTCACAATAGTCGAAAGGAGACATTTCAGCACAGGCACAACCCACCTTGCGATGAGCCACACAAGTACTGAGACTGTCAAAGATTTCGCTCCGAAAAGCAATGAGAAAGTGGATTCACAGCATAAATGCCATTAGTACACAGACCTACATCATTACCCACTCAAGCACAGGTTTCCCCGTGAAGTAGGATTTAACCAATGCTGCGACTGCAGAGCCGTGAGACCCAACAGACAACAACACTGGCACTTGACATCCCATTTAGTAATCCCGGGCCTGACACAGAGTGGACCGACCAAAGACACTGGATAGGAGTATCAATATGCTAGGAACAATGGTTATAGCCGCTCTTGTAAGGAGGAGCATACCAAAAACACTACAGGTGGATGGATTTAGCTATGGAGCAGGAGCATATCTCAAACCACAAGTATCACCATCACGAGAAACCTGTCAGTATGAGAAGAATACGAACCCCAATGTGCTTGAGTGGCTGTTACGCCTCCACTCTTTTTCGGTGAGAATAAAGCCCCCCACAGCCGAATAATGGTGTCTAGCCCCCATTTCAACGCCCAACATACTATGGCGACCTGTTGATGCCACAAGGTGTTTAGCCTCCCTGTCCGCTGTGATGGCTTTAGCCAGGAATCCCCACACCTCTATACCTTTGGATTAACCATCACGAAAACCATTGGAATAGAAGGAATTAGGGACCCCATCGCGAGTGTTTAAGCCGCCTCGTACGCTGTGATGGATTTAGCCAGGAATCCCAACACTCCTACACCTTTGGATAACCATCACGATAACCATTGGAATAGCAGGACTAGGGACCCCATCGCACGTTGGAATTAGTCAAGGGAAGGTCTAATAGGTCCTGAACACTTATGAATACTACCAACGAATAATATTTTTTTTCATGCCCAAGTAGAGACCACCCCCCATATAGGTTCTAAATAGCCATAGTTAACACCCAGAAGTATGTAAACTTACTGGTCCTCAAAGGCATTTCGGGTTGCGTTTTGGCCGCAGGGGTTACCCTGAACTGCCGTTACCCTGAACTGCCGTTACCCTGAACTGCAGTTACCCTGAACTCAGCCGGCTGCTACAGGCTCAAGGAAATGCTGATTTCAAACTTAACAAAAAGCATCTTGACTTGAATCTACATGTATAGAAGCGATTTCGTGAGTGTACAAGGCATCGATTGTGTTTTCGTGATCTCGTAAGCCTTGTATATGTGTATATATATCGATCGATAGTGGCTCTCGACTGTTACCCTGAAGTCTCGACTGTTACCCTGAAGTCCCGGCTCGGCTGTTACCCTGAACTCTCGGTTCGGCTGTTACCCTGAACTTCAGGCGGGCTCGCTTACGCTGCCGGCTGCTGAAGGCTCAAGGAAATGCTGATTTCAAACTTAACAAAAAGCATCTTGACTTGAATCTACATGTATATATGCGATTTCGTGAGTGTACAAGGCATTGATTGTGTTTTCGTGATCTCGTAAGCCTTGTATATGTGTATATATATCGATCGATCGATAGTGGCTCTCGGCTGTTACCCTCAAGTCCCGCGCGGCTACAGCACGCTTACACTTCCGGCTGCTGAAGGCTCAAGGAAATGCTGATTTCAAATTAAACAAAAAAGCATCTTGACTTGAATCTACATGTATATATGCGATTTCGTGTGAGTGTACAAGGCATTGATTGTGTTTTCGTGATCTCGTAAGCCTTGTATATGTGTATATATATCGATCGATAGTGGCTCTCGACTGTTACCCTGAACTGTCGGTTCGGCTTTACCCTGAACTTCAGGCGCCGGCTGCTACAGGCTCAAGGAAATGCTGATTTCAAACTTAACAAAAAGCATCTTGACTTGAATCTACATGTATATATGCGATTTCGAGGGTGTACAAGGTATCGATTGTGTTTTCGTGATCTCGTAAGCCTTGTATATGTGTATATATATCGATCGATAGTGGCTCTCGACTGTTACCCTGAAGTCCCGGCTCGGCTGTTACCCTGAACTCTCGGGTCGGCTGTTACCCTGAACTTCAGGCGCCGGCTAAGGCTCGCTTACGCTGCCGGCTGCTACAGGCTCAAGGAAATGGTAATTTCAAACTTAACAAAAAGCATCTTGACTTGAATCTACATGTATATATGCGATTTCGTGGGTGTACAAGGCATTGATTGTGTTTTCGTGATCTCGTAAGCCTTGTATATGTGTATATATATCGATCGATAGTGGCTCTCGACTGTTACCCTGAAGTCCCGGCTCGGCTGTTACCCTGAACTCCAGGCGCCGGCTACAGCTCGCTTACACTGCCGGCTGCTGAAGGCTCAAGGAAATGCTGATTTCAAACTTAACAAAAAGCATCTTGACTTGAATCTACATGTATATATGCGATTTCGTGGGTGTACAAGGCATCGATTGTGTTTTCGTGATCTCGTAAGCCTTGTTATGTGTATATCGATCGATATTGTTACCCTGAGCTCTGGGCTGTTACCCTGAAGTCTCGACTGTTACCCTGAAGTCCCGGCTCGGCTGTTACCCTCAAGTCCTCACGCCGGCTACCGCTTACGCTGCCGGCTGCTACAGGCTCAAGGAAATGGTAATTTCAAACTTAACAAAAAGCATCTTGACTTGAATCTACATGTATATATGCGATTTCGTGGGTGTACAAGGCATTGATTGTGTTTTCGTGATCTCGTAGGCCTTGTATATGTGTATATATATCGATCGATAGTGGCTCTCGACTGTTACCCTGAACTGTCGGTTCGGCTGTTACCCTGAACTTCAGGCGCCGGCTGCTACAGGCTCAAGGAAATGCTGATTTCAAACTTAACAAAAAGCATCTTGACTTGAATCTACATGTATATATGCGATTTCGTGGGTGTACAAGGCATTGATTGTGTTTTCGTGATCTCGTAGGCCTTGTATATGTGTATATATATCGATCGATAGTGGCTCTCGACTGTTACCCTGAACTGTCGGTTCGGCTGTTACCCTGAACTTCAGGCGCCGGCTGCTACAGGCTCAAGGAAATGCTGATTTCAAACTCAACAAAAAGCATCTTGACTTGAATCTACATGTATATATGCGATTTCGTGGGTGTACAAGGCATCGATTGTGTTTTCGTGATCTCGTAAGCCTTGTATATGTGTATATATCGATCGATAGTGGCTCTCGACTGTTACAGGCTCAAGGAAATGCTGATTTCAAATTTAACAAAAAGCATCTTGACTTGAATCTACATGTAATATGGGATTTTGTGGGTGTACAAGGCATCGATTGTGTTTTCGTGATCTCGTAAGCCTTGTATATGTATATATATATCGATCGATAGTGGCTCTCGACTGTTACCCTGAACTTCAGGCGCCGGCTGCTACAGGCTCAAGGAAATGCTGATTTCAAACTTAACAAAAAGCATCTTGACTTGAATCTACATGTATAGAAGCGATTTCGTGAGTGTACAAGGCATTGATTGTGTTTTCGTGATCTCGTAAGCCTTGTATATGTGTATATAGATCGATAGTTTACCATGAGCTCTCGGCTGTTACCCTGAACTTCAGGCGCCGGCTACAGCTCGCTTACGCTGCCGGCTGCTACAGGCTTAAGGAAATGCTCATTTCAACTTAACAAAAAGCATCTTGACTTGAATCTACATGTATATATGCGATTTCGTGGGTTGTACAAGGCATCGATTGTGTTTTCGTGATCTCGTAAGCCTTGTACATGTGTATATATATCGATCGATAGTGGCTCTCGGCTGTTACCCTGAACTTCAGGCGCCGGCTACGGCTCGCTTACGCTGCCGGCTGCTGAAGGCTCAAGGAAATGCTGATTTCAAACTTAACAAAAAGCATCTTGAGTTGAATCTACATGTATATATGCGATTTCGTGGGTTGTACAAGGCATCGATTGTGTTTTCGTGATCTCTTAAGCCTTGTATATGTGTATATATATCGATCGATAGTGGCTCTCGGCTGTTACCCTGAACTTCAGGCGCCGGCTACGGCTCGCTTACGCTGCCGGCTGCTGAAGGCTCAAGGAAATGCTGATTTCAAACTTAACAAAAAGCATCTTGAGTTGAATCTACATGTATATATGCAATTTCGTGGGTGTACAAGGCATCGATTGTGTTTTCGTGATCTCGTAAGCCTGGTATATGTGTATATATATCGATCGATAGTGGCTCTCAGCTGTTACCCTGAACTTCAGGCGCCGGCTGCTACAGGCTCAAGGAAATGCTGATTTCAAACTTAACAAAAAGCATCTTGAGTTGAATCTACATGTATATATGCGATTTCGTGGGTGTACAAGGCATCGATTGTGTTTTCGTGATCTCGTAAGCCTTGTACATGTGTATATATATCGATCGATAGTGGCTCTCGACTGTTACCCTGAAGTCCCGGCTCGGCTGTTACCCTGAACTCTCGGTTTGGCTGTTACCCTGAACTTCAGGCGCCGGCTACAGCTCGCTTACACTGCCGGCTGCTGAAGGCTCAAGGAAATGCTGATTTCAAACTTAACAAAAAGCATCTTGACTTGAATCTACATGTATATATGTGATTTCGTGGGTGTACAAGGCATCGATTGTGTTTTCGTGATCTCGTAAGCCTGGTATATGTGTATATATATC
>JAJLQT010000086.1:25000-27500 GCA_024516245.1 Peziza echinospora | reverse complement strand
ACCCACCTTGCGATGAGCCACACAAGTACTGAGACTGTCAAAGATTTCGCTCCGAAAAGCAATGAGAAAGTGGATTCACAGCATAAATGCCATTAGTACACAGACTACATCATTACCCACTCAAGCACAGGTTTCCCCGTGAAGTAGGATTTAACCAATGCTGCGACTGCAGAGCCGTGAGACCCAACAGACAGCAACACTGGCACTTGACATCCCATTTAGTAATCCCGGGCCTGACACAGAGTGGACCGACCAAAGACACTGGATAGGAGTATCAATATGCTAAGAACAATGGTTATAGCCGCTCTTGTAAGGAGGAGCATACCAAAAACACTACAGGTGGATGGATTTAGCTATGGAGCGGGAGCATATCTCAAACCACAAGTATCACCATCACGAGAAACCTGTCAGTATGAGAAGAATACGAACCCCAATGTGCTTGAGTGGCTGTTACGCCTCCACTCTTTTTCGGTGAGAATAAAGCCCCCCACAGCCGAATAATGGTGTCTAGCCCCCATTTCAACGCCCAACATACTATGGCGACCTGTTGATGCCACAAGGTGTTTAGCCTCCCTGTCCGCTGTGATGGCTTTAGCCAGGAATCCCCACACCTCTATACCTTTGGATTAACCATCACGAAAACCATTGGAATAGAAGGAATTAGGGACCCCATCGCGAGTGTTTAAGCCGCCTCGTACGCTGTGATGGATTTAGCCAGGAATCCCAACACTCCTACACCTTTGGATAACCATCACGATAACCATTGGAATAGCAGGACTAGGGACCCCATCAAACGTTGGAATTAGTCAAGGGAAGGTCTAATAGGTCCTGAACACTTATGAATACTACCAACGAATAATATTTTTTTTCATGCCCAAGTAGAGACCACCCCCCATATAGGTTCTAAATAGCCATAGTTAACACCCAGAAGTATGTAAACTTACTGGTCCTCAAAGGCATTTCGGGTTGCGTTTTGGCCGCAGGGGTTACCCTGAACTGCCGTTACCCTGAACTGCCGTTACCCTGAACTGCAGTTACCCTGAACTCAGCCGGCTGCTACAGGCTCAAGGAAATGCTGATTTCAAACTTAACAAAAAGCATCTTGACTTGAATCTACATGTATAGAAGCGATTTCGTGAGTGTACAAGGCATCGATTGTGTTTTCGTGATCTCGTAAGCCTTGTATATGTGTATATATATCGATCGATAGTGGCTCTCGACTGTTACCCTGAAGTCTCGACTGTTACCCTGAAGTCCCGGCTCGGCTGTTACCCTGAACTCTCGGTTCGGCTGTTACCCTGAACTTCAGGCGGGCTCGCTTACGCTGCCGGCTGCTGAAGGCTCAAGGAAATGCTGATTTCAAACTTAACAAAAAGCATCTTGACTTGAATCTACATGTATATATGTGATTTCGTGGGTGTACAAGGCATTGATTGTGTTTTCGGGATCTTGTAAGCCTTGTATATGTGTATATATATCGATCGATAGTGGCTCTCGACTGTTACCCTGAAGTCCCGCCTGGGCTGTTACCCTGAACTCTCGGTTCGGCTGTTACCCTGAACCTCAGGCGCCGGCTGCTACAGGCTCAAGGAAATGCTGATTTCAAGCTTAAGAAAAAGCATCTTGACTTGAATCTACATGTATATATGCGATTTCGTGAGTGTACAAGTCATCGATTGTGTTTTCGTGATCTCGTAAGCCTTGTATATGTGTATATATATCGATCGATAGTGGCTCTCGGCTGTTACCCTGAACTTCAGGCGCCGGCTACGGCTCGCTTACACTGCCGGCTGCTGAAGGCTCAAGGAAATGCTGATTTCAAATTTAACAAAAAGCATCTTGACTTGAATCTACATGTATAGAAGCGATTTTGTGAGTGTACAAGGCATTGATTGTGTTTTCGTGATCTCGTAAGCCTTGTATATGTGTATATATATCGATCGATAGTGGCTCTTGACTGTTACCCTGAAGTCCCGCCTCGGCTGTTACCCTGAAGTCTCGGATGTTACAGGCTCAAGGAAATGCTGATTTCAAACTTAACAAAAAGCATCTTGACTTGAATCTACATGTATATATGCAATTTCGTGGGTGTACAAGGCATTGATTGTGTTTTCGTGATCTCTTAAGCCTTGTATATGTGTATATATATCGATCGATAGTGGCTCTCGGCTGTTACCCTGAACTTCAGGCGCCGGCTACAGCTCGCTTACACTGCCGGCTGCTGAAGGCTCAAGGAAATGCTGATTTCAAACTTAACAAAAGGCATCTTGACTTGAATCTACATGTATATATGCAATTTCGTGGGTGTACAAGGCATTGATTGTGTTTTCGTGATCTCGTAAGCCTTGTATATGTGTATATATATCGATCGATAGTGGCTCTCGGCTGTTACCCTGAACTTCAGGCGCCGGCTACAGCTCGCTTACGCTGCCGGCTGCTGAAGGCTCAAGGAAATGCTGATTTCAAACTTAACAAAAAGCATCTTGACATGAATCTACAT
>JAJLQT010000086.1:0-15000 GCA_024516245.1 Peziza echinospora | reverse complement strand
TATCGATCGATAGTGGCTCTCGACTGTTACCCTGAACTTCAGGCGCCGGCTATGGCCCGCTTACGCTGCCGGCTGCTGAAGGCTCAAGGAAATGCTGATTTCAAACTTAACAAAAAGCATCTTGACTTGAATCTACATGTATATGTGCGATTTCGTGGGTGTACAAGGCATTGATTGTGTTTTCGTGATCTCGTAAGCCTTGTATATGTGTATATTGATCGATAGTTTACCATGAGCTCTCGGCTGTTACCCTGAACTCTCGGTTTGGCTGTTACCCTGAACTCTCGGTTCGGCTGTTACCCTGAACTTCAGGCGCCGGCTACAGCTCGCTTACGCTGCCGGCTGCTGAAGGCTCATAGAAATGCTGATTTCAAACTTAACAAAAAGCATCTTGACTTGAATCTACATGTATATATGCGATTTCGCGGGTGTACAAGGCATTGATTGTGTTTTCGTGATCTCTTAAGCCTTGTATATATGTATATATATCGATCGATAGTGGCTCTCGACTGTTACCCTGAACTTCAGGCGCCGGCTGCTACAGGCTCAAGGAAATGCTGATTTCAAACTTAAAAAAAAGCATCTTGACTTGAATCTACATGTATATATGCGATTTCGTGGGTGTACAAGGCATTGATTGTGTTTTCGTGATCTCGTAAGCCTTGTATCTGTGTATATATATCGATCGATAGTGGCTCTCGACTGTTACCCTGAAGTCCCGGCTCGGCTACGGCTCCCTTACGCTGCCGGCTGCTGAAGGCTCAAGGAAATGCTGATTTCAAACTTAACAAAAAGCATCTTGACTTGAATCTACATGTATATATGCGATTTCGTGAGTGTACAAGGCATCGATTGTGTTTTCGTGATCTCGTAAGCCTTGTATATGTGTATATATCGATCGATAGTGGCTCTCGGCTGTTACCCTGAAGTCTCGGCTCGGCTGTTACCCTGAACTCTCGGTTCGGCTGTTACCCTGAAGTCTCGGATGTTACAGGCTCAAGGAAATGCTGATTTCAAACTTAACAAAAAGCATCTTGACTTGAATCTACATGTATGTATGCGATTTCGTGGGTGTACAAGGCATTGATTGTGTTTTCGTGATCTCGTAAGCCTTGTATATGTGTATATATATTGATCGATAGTGGCTCTCGACTGTTACCCTGAACTGTCGGTTCGGCTGTTACCCTGAACTTCAGGCGCCGGCTGCTACAGGCTCAAGGAAATGCTGATTTCAAACTTAACAAAAAGCATCTTGACTTGAATCTACATGTATATATGCGATTTCGTGGGTGTACAAGGCATTGATTGTGTTTTCGTGATCTCGTAGGCCTTGTATATGTGTATATATATCGATCGATAGTGGCTCTCGACTGTTACCCTGAACTGTCGGTTCGGCTGTTACCCTGAACTTCAGGCGCCGGCTGCTACAGGCTCAAGGAAATGCTGATTTCAAACTTAACAAAAAGCATCTTGACTTGAATCTACATGTATGTATGCGATTTCGTGGGTGTACAAGGCATTGATTGTGTTTTCGTGATCTCGTAAGCCTTGTATATGTGTATATATATTGATCGATAGTGGCTCTCGACTGTTACCCTGAACTGTCGGTTCGGCTGTTACCCTGAACTTCAGGCGCCGGCTGCTACAGGCTCAAGGAAATGCTGATTTCAAACTTAACAAAAAGCATCTTGACTTGAATCTACATGTATATATGCGATTTCGTGGGTGTACAAGGCATCGATTGTGTTTTCGAGATCTCGTAAGCCTTGTATATGTGTATATATATCGATCGATAGTGGCTCTCGACTGTTACCCTGAACTTCAGGCGCCGGCTGCTACAGGCTCAAGGAAATGCTGATTTCAAATTTAACAAAAAGCATCTTGACTTGAATCTACATGTATATATGGGATTTTGTGGGTGTACAAGGCATCGATTGTGTTTTCGTGATCTCGTAAGCCTTGTATATGTGTATATAGATCGATAGTTTACCATGAGCTCTCGGCTGTTACCCTGAACTCAGCCGGCTGCTACAAGCTTGAGGAAATGCTGATTTCAAACTTAACAAAAAGCATCTTGACTTGAATCTACATGTATAGAAGCGATTTCGTGGGTGTACAAGGCATCGATTGTGTTTTCGTGATCTCGTAAGCCTTGTATATGTGTATATATATCGATCGATAGTGGCTCTCGACTGTTACCCTGAACTGTCGGTTCGGCTGTTACCCTGAACTTCAGGCGCCGGCTGCTACAGGCTCAAGGAAATGCTGATTTCAAACTTAACAAAAAGCATCTTGACTTGAATCTACATGTATATATGCGATTTCGTGGGTGTACAAGGCATTGATTGTGTTTTCGTGATCTCGTAGGCCTTGTATATGTGTATATATATCGATCGATAGTGGCTCTCGACTGTTACCCTGAACTGTCGGTTCGGCTGTTACCCTGAACTTCAGGCGCCGGCTGCTACAGGCTCAAGGAAATGCTGATTTCAAACTCAACAAAAAGCATCTTGACTTGAATCTACATGTATATATGCGATTTCGTGGGTGTACAAGGCATCGATTGTGTTTTCGTGATCTCGTAAGCCTTGTATATGTGTATATATATCGATCGATAGTGGCTCTCGACTGTTACAGGCTCAAGGAAATGCTGATTTCAAATTTAACAAAAAGCATCTTGACTTGAATCTACATGTATATATGGGATTTTGTGGGTGTACAAGGCATCGATTGTGTTTTCGTGATCTCGTAAGCCTTGTATATGTATATATATATCGATCGATAGTGGCTCTCGACTGTTACCCTGAACTTCAGGCGCCGGCTGCTACAGGCTCAAGGAAATGCTGATTTCAAACTTAACAAAAAGCATCTTGACTTGAATCTACATGTATAGAAGCGATTTCGTGAGTGTACAAGGCATTGATTGTGTTTTCGTGATCTCGTAAGCCTTGTATATGTGTATATAGATCGATAGTTTACCATGAGCTCTCGGCTGTTACCCTGAACTTCAGGCGCCGGCTACAGCTCGCTTACGCTGCCGGCTGCTACAGGCTTAAGGAAATGCTGATTTCAAACTTAAAAAAAAGCATCTTGACTTGAATCTACATGTATATATGCGATTTCGTGAGTGTACAAGGCATTGATTGTGTTTTCGTGATCTCGTAAGCCTTGTATATGTGTATATATATCGATCGATAGTGGCTCTCGACTGTTACCCTGAAGTCCCGGCTCGGCTGTTACCCTGAACTCTCGGTTCGGCTGTTACCCTGAACTCTCGGTTCGGCTGTTACCCTGAACTTCAGGCGCCGGCTACGGCTCGCTTACAGGCTCAAGGAAATGCTGATTTCAAACTTAACAAAAAGCATCTTGACTTGAATCTACATGTATAGAAGCGATTTCGTGAGTGTACAAGGAATCGATTGTGTTTTCGTGATCTCGTAAGCCTTGTATATGTGTATATATATCGATCGATAGTGGCTCTCGACTGTTACCCTGAACTTCAGGCGCCGGCTGCTACAGGCTCAAGGAAATGCTGATTTCAAACTTAACAAAAAGCATCTTGATTTGAATCTACATGTATATATGCAATTTCGTGGGTGTACAAGGCATCGATTGTGTTTTCGTGATCTCGTAAGCCTTGTATATGTGTATATATATCGATCGATAGTGGCTCTCGGCTGTTACCCTGAACTTCAGGCGCCGGCTATGGCCCGCTTACGCTGCCGGCTGCTACAGGCTCAAGGAAATGCTGATTTCAAACTTAACAAAAAGCATCTTGACTTGAATCTACATGTATATATGCGATTTCGTGAGTGTACAAGGCATCGATTGTGTTTTCGTGATCTCGTAAGCCTTGTATATGTGTATATATATCGATCGATAGTGGCTCTCGACTGTTACCCTGAAGTCTCGACTGTTACCCTGAAGTCCCGGCTCGGCTGTTTCCCTGAACTCTCGGTTCGGCTGTTACCCTGAACTTCAGGCGGGCTCGCTTACGCTGCCGGCTGCTGAAGGCTCAAGGAAATGCTGATTTCAAACTTAACAAAAAGCATCTTGACTTGAATCTACATGTATATATGCGATTTCGTGAGTGTACAAGGCATTGATTGTGTTTTCGTGATCTCGTAAGCCTTGTATATGTGTATATATATCGATCGATAGTGGCTCTCGACTGTTACCCTGAACTGTCGGTTCGGCTGTTACCCTGAACTTCAGGCGCCGGCTGCTACAGGCTCAAGGAAATGCTGATTTCAAACTTAACAAAAAGCATCTTGACTTGAATCTACATGTATATATGCGATTTCGTGAGTGTACAAGGCATTGATTGTGTTTTCGTGATCTCGTAAGCCTTGTATATGTGTATATATATCGATCGATAGTGGCTCTCGACTGTTACCCTGAAGTCCCGGCTCGGCTGTTACCCTGAACTTCAGGCACCGGCTACAGCTCGCTTACACTGCCGGCTGCTACAGGCTCAAGGAAATGCTGATTTCAAACTTAACAAAAAGCATCTTGACTTGAATCTACATGTATAGAAGCGATTTCATGAGTGTACAAGGCATTGATTGTGTTTTCGTGATCTCGTAAGCCTTGTATATGTGTATATATATCGATCGATAGTGGCTCTCGACTGTTACCCTGAAGTCCCGGCTCGACTGTTACCCTGAACTCTCGACTGTTACCCTCAAGTCCTGCCGCCGGCTACGGCCCGCTTACGCTGCCGGCTGCTGAAGGCTCAAGGAAATGGTAATTTCAAACTTAACAAAAAGCATCTTGACTTGAATCTACATGTATATATGCGATTTCGTGGGTGTACAAGGCATCGATTGTGTTTTCGTAATCTCGTAAGCCTTGTATATGTGTATATATATCGATCGATCGATAGTGGCTCTCGGCTGTTACCCTCAAGTCCTCGCGCCGGCTACAGCACGCTTACACTTCCGGCTGCTGAAGGCTCAAGGAAATGCTGATTTCAAACTTAACAAAAAGCATCTTGACTTGAATCTACATGTATATATGCGATTTCGTGGGTGTACAAGGCATTGATTGTGTTTTCGTGATCTCGTAAGCCTTGTATATGTGTATATATCGATCGATAGTGGCTCTCGACTGTTACCCTGAACTTCAGGCGCCGGCTGCTACAGGCTCAAGGAAATGCTGATTTCAAACTTAACAAAAAGCATCTTGACTTGAATCTACATGTATATATGCGATTTCGAGGGTGTACAAGGTATCGATTGTGTTTTCGTGATCTCGTAAGCCTTGTATATGTGTATATATATCGATCGATAGTGGCTCTCGACTGTTACCCTAAAGTCCCGGCTCGGCTGTTACCCTGAACTCTCGGTTCGGCTGTTACCCTGAACTTCAGGCGCCGGCTGCTACAGGCTCAAGGAAATGCTGATTTCAAACTTAACAAAAAGCATCTTGACTTGAATCTACATGTATATATGCGATTTCGTGGGTGTACAAGGCATTGATTGTGTTTTCGTGATCTCGTAAGCCTTGTATATGTGTATATATATCGATCGATCGATAGTGGCTCTCGGCTGTTACCCTGAAGTCCCGGCTCGGCTGTTACCCTGAACTCTCGGTTCGACTGTTACCCTGAACTTCAGGCGCCGGCTGCTACAGGCTCAAGGAAATGCTGATTTCAAACTTAACAAAAAGCATCTTGACTTGAATCTACATGTATATATGCGATTTCGTGGGTGTACAAGGCATCGATTGTGTTTTCGTGATCTCGTAAGCCTTGTATATGTGTATATATATCGATCGATAGTGGCTCTCGACTGTTACCCTGAACTTCAGGCGCCGGCTGCTACAGGCTCAAGGAAATGCTGATTTCAAACTTAACAAAAAGCATCTTGACTTGAATCTACATGTATATATGCGATTTCGAGGGTGTACAAGGTATCGATTGTGTTTTCGTGATCTCGTAAGCCTTGTATATGTGTATATATATCGATCGATAGTGGCTCTCGACTGTTACCCTGAAGTCCCGGCTCGGCTGTTACCCTGAACTCTCGGGTCGGCTGTTACCCTGAACTTCAGGCGCCGGCTAAGGCTCGCTTACGCTGCCGGCTGCTACAGGCTCAAGGAAATGGTAATTTCAAACTTAACAAAAAGCATCTTGACTTGAATCTACATGTATATATGCGATTTCGTGGGTGTACAAGGCATTGATTGTGTTTTCGTGATCTCGTAAGCCTTGTATATGTGTATATATATCGATCGATAGTGGCTCTCGACTGTTACCCTGAAGTCCCGGCTCGGCTGTTACCCTGAACTCCAGGCGCCGGCTACAGCTCGCTTACACTGCCGGCTGCTGAAGGCTCAAGGAAATGCTGATTTCAAACTTAACAAAAAGCATCTTGACTTGAATCTACATGTATATATGCGATTTCGTGGGTGTACAAGGCATCGATTGTGTTTTCGTGATCTCGTAAGCCTTGTATATGTGTATATCGATCGATATTGTTACCCTGAGCTCTGGGCTGTTACCCTGAAGTCTCGACTGTTACCCTGAAGTCCCGGCTCGGCTGTTACCCTCAAGTCCTCACGCCGGCTACCGCTTACGCTGCCGGCTGCTACAGGCTCAAGGAAATGGTAATTTCAAACTTAACAAAAAGCATCTTGACTTGAATCTACATGTATATATGCGATTTCGTGGGTGTACAAGGCATTGATTGTGTTTTCGTGATCTCGTAGGCCTTGTATATGTGTATATATATCGATCGATAGTGGCTCTCGGCTGTTACCCTGAACTTCAGGCGCCGGCTACGGCTCGCTTACGCTGCCGGCTGCTACAGGCTCAAGGAAATGCTGATTTCAAACTTAACAAAAAGCATCTTGACTTGAATCTACATGTATAGAAGCGATTTCGTGGGTGTACAAGGCATCGATTGTGTTTTCGTGATCTCGTAAGCCTTGTATATGTGTATATATATCGATCGATAGTGGCTCTCGACTGTTACCCTGAACTGTCGGTTCGGCTGTTACCCTGAACTTCAGGCGCCGGCTGCTACAGGCTCAAGG
Organism: Peziza echinospora; assembly: GCA_024516245.1. NCBI lineage: Eukaryota > Fungi > Ascomycota > Pezizomycetes > Pezizales > Pezizaceae > Peziza > Peziza echinospora. Next base: position 7,962 of record JAJLQT010000086.1, on the reverse strand, counting down.
AAATGCTGATTTCAAACTTAACAAAAAGCATCTTGACTTGAATCTACATGTATATATGCGATTTCGTGGGTGTACAAGGCATTGATTGTGTTTTCGTGATCTCGTAGGCCTTGTATATGTGTATATATATCGATCGATAGTGGCTCTCGACTGTTACCCTGAACTGTCGGTTCGGCTGTTACCCTGAACTTCAGGCGCCGGCTGCTACAGGCTCAAGGAAATGCTGATTTCAAACTTAACAAAAAGCATCTTGACTTGAATCTACATGTATATATGCGATTTCGAGGGTGTACAAGGTATCGATTGTGTTTTCGTGATCTCGTAAGCCTTGTATATGTGTATATATATCGATCGATAGTGGCTCTCGACTGTTACCCTGAACTCTCGGTTTGGCTGTTACCCTGAACTCTCGGTTGGGCTGTTACCCTGAACTTCAGGCGCCGGCTACGGCTCGCTTACGCTGCCGGCTGCTACAGGCTCAAGGAAATGCTGATTTCAAACTTAACAAAAAGCATCTTGACTTGAATCTACATGTATATATGCAATTTCATGGGTGTACAAGGCATTGATTGTGTTTTCGTGATCTCGTAAGCCTTGTATATGTGTATATATATCGATCGATAGTGGCTCTCGGCTGTTACCCTGAACTTCAGGCGCCGGCTGCTACAGGCTCAAGGAAATGCTGATTTCAAACTTAAGAAAAAGCATCTTGACTTGAATCTACATGTATATATGCGATTTCGTGGGTGTACAAGGCATTGATTGTGTTTTCGTGATCTCGTAGGCCTTGTATATGTGTATATATATTGATCGATAGTGGCTCTCGACTGTTACCCTGAACTGTCGGTTCGGCTGTTACCCTGAACTTCAGGCGCCGGCTGCTACAGGCTCAAGGAAATGCTGATTTCAAACTTAACAAAAAGCATCTTGACTTGAATCTACATGTATATATGCGATTTCGTGGGTGTACAAGGCATTGATTGTGTTTTCGTGATCTCGTAAGCCTTGTATATGTGTATATATATTGATCGATAGTGGCTCTCGACTGTTACCCTGAACTGTCGGTTCGGCTGTTACCCTGAACTTCAGGCGCCGGCTGCTACAGGCTCAAGGAAATGCTGATTTCAAACTTAACAAAAAGCATCTTGACTTGAATCTACATGTATATATGCGATTTCGTGGGTGTACAAGGCATCGATTGTGTTTTCGAGATCTCGTAAGCCTTGTATATGTGTATATATATCGATCGATAGTGGCTCTCGACTGTTACCCTGAACTTCAGGCGCCGGCTGCTACAGGCTCAAGGAAATGCTGATTTCAAATTTAACAAAAAGCATCTTGACTTGAATCTACATGTATATATGGGATTTTGTGGGTGTACAAGGCATCGATTGTGTTTTCGTGATCTCGTAAGCCTTGTATATGTGTATATAGATCGATAGTTTACCATGAGCTCTCGGCTGTTACCCTGAACTCAGCCGGCTGCTACAAGCTTGAGGAAATGCTGATTTCAAACTTAACAAAAAGCATCTTGACTTGAATCTACATGTATAGAAGCGATTTCGTGGGTGTACAAGGCATCGATTGTGTTTTCGTGATCTCGTAAGCCTTGTATATGTGTATATATATCGATCGATAGTGGCTCTCGACTGTTACCCTGAACTGTCGGTTCGGCTGTTACCCTGAACTTCAGGCGCCGGCTGCTACAGGCTCAAGGAAATGCTGATTTCAAACTTAACAAAAAGCATCTTGACTTGAATCTACATGTATATATGCGATTTCGTGGGTGTACAAGGCATTGATTGTGTTTTCGTGATCTCGTAGGCCTTGTATATGTGTATATATATCGATCGATAGTGGCTCTCGACTGTTACCCTGAACTGTCGGTTCGGCTGTTACCCTGAACTTCAGGCGCCGGCTGCTACAGGCTCAAGGAAATGCTGATTTCAAACTCAACAAAAAGCATCTTGACTTGAATCTACATGTATATATGCGATTTCGTGGGTGTACAAGGCATCGATTGTGTTTTCGTGATCTCGTAAGCCTTGTATATGTGTATATATATCGATCGATAGTGGCTCTCGACTGTTACAGGCTCAAGGAAATGCTGATTTCAAATTTAACAAAAAGCATCTTGACTTGAATCTACATGTATATATGGGATTTTGTGGGTGTACAAGGCATCGATTGTGTTTTCGTGATCTCGTAAGCCTTGTATATGTATATATATATCGATCGATAGTGGCTCTCGACTGTTACCCTGAACTTCAGGCGCCGGCTGCTACAGGCTCAAGGAAATGCTGATTTCAAACTTAACAAAAAGCATCTTGACTTGAATCTACATGTATAGAAGCGATTTCGTGAGTGTACAAGGCATTGATTGTGTTTTCGTGATCTCGTAAGCCTTGTATATGTGTATATAGATCGATAGTTTACCATGAGCTCTCGGCTGTTACCCTGAACTTCAGGCGCCGGCTACAGCTCGCTTACGCTGCCGGCTGCTACAGGCTTAAGGAAATGCTGATTTCAAACTTAAAAAAAAGCATCTTGACTTGAATCTACATGTATATATGCGATTTCGTGAGTGTACAAGGCATTGATTGTGTTTTCGTGATCTCGTAAGCCTTGTATATGTGTATATATATCGATCGATAGTGGCTCTCGACTGTTACCCTGAAGTCCCGGCTCGGCTGTTACCCTGAACTCTCGGTTCGGCTGTTACCCTGAACTCTCGGTTCGGCTGTTACCCTGAACTTCAGGCGCCGGCTACGGCTCGCTTACAGGCTCAAGGAAATGCTGATTTCAAACTTAACAAAAAGCATCTTGACTTGAATCTACATGTATAGAAGCGATTTCGTGAGTGTACAAGGAATCGATTGTGTTTTCGTGATCTCGTAAGCCTTGTATATGTGTATATATATCGATCGATAGTGGCTCTCGACTGTTACCCTGAACTTCAGGCGCCGGCTGCTACAGGCTCAAGGAAATGCTGATTTCAAACTTAACAAAAAGCATCTTGATTTGAATCTACATGTATATATGCAATTTCGTGGGTGTACAAGGCATCGATTGTGTTTTCGTGATCTCGTAAGCCTTGTATATGTGTATATATATCGATCGATAGTGGCTCTCGGCTGTTACCCTGAACTTCAGGCGCCGGCTATGGCCCGCTTACGCTGCCGGCTGCTACAGGCTCAAGGAAATGCTGATTTCAAACTTAACAAAAAGCATCTTGACTTGAATCTACATGTATATATGCGATTTCGTGAGTGTACAAGGCATCGATTGTGTTTTCGTGATCTCGTAAGCCTTGTATATGTGTATATATATCGATCGATAGTGGCTCTCGACTGTTACCCTGAAGTCTCGACTGTTACCCTGAAGTCCCGGCTCGGCTGTTTCCCTGAACTCTCGGTTCGGCTGTTACCCTGAACTTCAGGCGGGCTCGCTTACGCTGCCGGCTGCTGAAGGCTCAAGGAAATGCTGATTTCAAACTTAACAAAAAGCATCTTGACTTGAATCTACATGTATATATGCGATTTCGTGAGTGTACAAGGCATTGATTGTGTTTTCGTGATCTCGTAAGCCTTGTATATGTGTATATATATCGATCGATAGTGGCTCTCGACTGTTACCCTGAACTGTCGGTTCGGCTGTTACCCTGAACTTCAGGCGCCGGCTGCTACAGGCTCAAGGAAATGCTGATTTCAAACTTAACAAAAAGCATCTTGACTTGAATCTACATGTATATATGCGATTTCGTGAGTGTACAAGGCATTGATTGTGTTTTCGTGATCTCGTAAGCCTTGTATATGTGTATATATATCGATCGATAGTGGCTCTCGACTGTTACCCTGAAGTCCCGGCTCGGCTGTTACCCTGAACTTCAGGCACCGGCTACAGCTCGCTTACACTGCCGGCTGCTACAGGCTCAAGGAAATGCTGATTTCAAACTTAACAAAAAGCATCTTGACTTGAATCTACATGTATAGAAGCGATTTCATGAGTGTACAAGGCATTGATTGTGTTTTCGTGATCTCGTAAGCCTTGTATATGTGTATATCGATCGATATTGTTACCCTGAGCTCTGGGCTGTTACCCTGAAGTCTCGACTGTTACCCTGAAGTCCCGGCTCGGCTGTTACCCTCAAGTCCTCACGCCGGCTACCGCTTACGCTGCCGGCTGCTACAGGCTCAAGGAAATGGTAATTTCAAACTTAACAAAAAGCATCTTGACTTGAATCTACATGTATATATGCGATTTCGTGGGTGTACAAGGCATTGATTGTGTTTTCGTGATCTCGTAGGCCTTGTATATGTGTATATATATCGATCGATAGTGGCTCTCGGCTGTTACCCTGAACTTCAGGCGCCGGCTACGGCTCGCTTACGCTGCCGGCTGCTACAGGCTCAAGGAAATGCTGATTTCAAACTTAACAAAAAGCATCTTGACTTGAATGTACATGTATATATGCGATTTCGTGGGTGTACAAGGCATCGATTGTGTTTTCGTGATCTCGTAAGCCTTGTATATGTGTATATATATCGATCGATAGTGGCTCTCGACTGTTACCCTGAACTGTCGGTTCGGCTGTTACCCTGAACTCTCGACTGTTACCCTGAACTCTCGGCTGTTACCCTCAAGTCCTGCCGCCGGCTATGGCCCGCTTACGCTGCCGGCTGCTACAGGCTCAAGGAAATGCTGATTTCAAACTTAACAAAAAGCATCTTGACTTGAATGTACATGTATATATGCGATTTCGTGGGTGTACAAGGCATTGATTGTGTTTTCGTGATCTCGTAAGCCTTGTATATGTGTATATATATCGATCGATAGTGGCTCTCGGCTGTTACCCTGAACTTCAGGCGCCGGCTGCTACAGGCTCAAGGAAATGCTGATTCCAAACTTAACAAAAAGCATCTTGACTTGAATCTATGTTTTCGTGATCTCGTAAGCGTTGTATATGTGTATATATATCGATCGATCGATAGTGGCTCTCGGCTGTTACCCTGAAGTCTCGACTGTTACCCTGAACTCTCGACTGTTACCCTGAACTCTCGGCTGTTACCCTCAAGTCTTGCCGCCGGCTACGGCCTGCTTACGCTGCCGGCTGCTACAGGCTCAAGGAAATGCTGATTCCAAACTTAACAAAAAGCATCTTGACTTGAATCTACATGTATATATGCGATTTCGTGGGTGTACAAGGCATTGATTGTGTTTTCGTGATCTCGTAAGCCTTGTTTATGTGTATATATATCGATCGATAGTGGCTCTGGGCTGTTACCCTGAAGTCTCGACTGTTACCCTGAACTCCCGGCTCGGCTGTTACCCTGAACTCTCGGTTCGGCTGTTACCCTGAACTTCAGGCGCCGGCTACGGCCCGCTTACGCTGCCGGCTGCTACAGGCTTAAGGAACTGGTGATTTCAAACTTAACAAAAAGCATCTTGACTTGAATCTACATGTATAAAAGCGATTTCGTGAGTGTACAAGGCATTGATTGTGTTTTCGTGATCTCGTAAGCCTTGTATATGTGTATATATATCGATCGATAGTGGCTCTCGACTGTTACCCTGAACTTCAGGCGCCGGCTGCTACAGGCTCAAGGAAATGCTGATTTCAAACTTAACAAAAAGCATCTTGACTTGAATGTACATGTATATATGCGATTTCGTGGGTGTACAAGGCATCGATTGTGTTTTCGAGATCTCGTAAGCCTTGTATATGTGTAAATATATCGATCGATAGTGGCTCTCGGCTGTTACCCTGAAGTCTCGAGTGTTACCCTGAAGTCCCGGCTCAGCTGTTACCCTGAACTCTCGGTTCGGCTGTTACCCTGAACTTCAGGCGCCGGCTACGGCTCGCTTACGCTGCCGGCTGCTGAAGGCTCAAGGAAATGCTGATTCCAAACTTAACAAAAAGCATCTTGACTTGAATCTACATGTATATATGCGATTTCGTGGGTGTACAAGGCATCGATTGTGTTTTCGTGATCTCGTAAGCCTTGTATATGTGTATATATATCGATCGATAGTGGCTCTCGACTGTTACCCTGAACTTCAGGCGCCGGCTATGGCCCGCTTACGCTGCCGGCTGCTACAGGCTCAAGGAAATGCTGATTTCAAACTTAACAAAAAGCATCTTGACTTGAATCTACATGTATAGAAGCGATTTCGTGAGTGTACAAGGCATCGATTGTGTTTTCGTGATCTCGTAAGCCTTGTATACGTGTATATATATCGATCGATAGTGGCTCTCGACTGTTACCCTGAAGTCCCGGCTCGGCTGTTACCCTGAACTCTCGGTTCGGCTGTTACCCTGAACTTCAGGCGCCGGCTGCTACAGGCTCAAGGAAATGCTGATTTCAAACTTAAGAAAAAGCATCTTGACTTGAATCTACATGTATATATGCGATTTCGTGGGTGTACAAGGCATCGATTGTGTTTTCGTGATCTCGTAAGCGTTGTATATGTGTATATATATCGATCGATCGATAGTGGCTCTCGGCTGTTACCCTGAACTTCAGGCGCCGGCTGCTACAGGCTCAAGGAAATGCTGATTTCAAACTTAACAAAAAGCATCTTGACTTGAATCTACATGTATATATGCGATTTCGAGGGTGTACAAGGTATCGATTGTGTTTTCGTGATCTCGTAAGCCTTGTATATGTGTATATATATCGATCGATAGTGGCTCTCGACTGTTACCCTGAAGTCCCGGCTCGGCTGTTACCCTGAACTCTCGGGTCGGCTGTTACCCTGAACTTCAGGCGCCGGCTAAGGCTCGCTTACGCTGCCGGCTGCTACAGGCTCAAGGAAATGGTAATTTCAAACTTAACAAAAAGCATCTTGACTTGAATCTACATGTATATATGCGATTTCGTGGGTGTACAAGGCATTGATTGTGTTTTCGTGATCTCGTAAGCCTTGTATATGTGTATATATATCGATCGATAGTGGCTCTCGACTGTTACCCTGAAGTCCCGGCTCGGCTGTTACCCTGAACTCCAGGCGCCGGCTACAGCTCGCTTACACTGCCGGCTGCTGAAGGCTCAAGGAAATGCTGATTTCAAACTTAACAAAAAGCATCTTGACTTGAATCTACATGTATATATGCGATTTCGTGGGTGTACAAGGCATCGATTGTGTTTTCGTGATCTCGTAAGCCTTGTATATGTGTATATCGATCGATATTGTTACCCTGAGCTCTGGGCTGTTACCCTGAAGTCTCGACTGTTACCCTGAAGTCCCGGCTCGGCTGTTACCCTCAAGTCCTCACGCCGGCTACCGCTTACGCTGCCGGCTGCTACAGGCTCAAGGAAATGGTAATTTCAAACTTAACAAAAAGCATCTTGACTTGAATCTACATGTATATATGCGATTTCGTGGGTGTACAAGGCATTGATTGTGTTTTCGTGATCTCGTAGGCCTTGTATATGTGTATATATATCGATCGATAGTGGCTCTCGGCTGTTACCCTGAACTTCAGGCGCCGGCTACGGCTCGCTTACGCTGCCGGCTGCTACAGGCTCAAGGAAATGCTGATTTCAAACTTAACAAAAAGCATCTTGACTTGAATCTACATGTATAGAAGCGATTTCGTGGGTGTACAAGGCATCGATTGTGTTTTCGTGATCTCGTAAGCCTTGTATATGTGTATATATATCGATCGATAGTGGCTCTCGACTGTTACCCTGAACTGTCGGTTCGGCTGTTACCCTGAACTTCAGGCGCCGGCTGCTACAGGCTCAAGGAAATGCTGATTTCAAACTTAACAAAAGCATCTTGACTTGAATCTACATGTATATATGCGATTTCTGTGGTGTACAAGGCATTGATTGTGTTTTCGTGATCTCGTAGGCCTTGTATATGTGTATATATATCGATCGATAGTGGCTCTCGACTGTTACCCTGAACTGTCGGTTCGGCTGTTACCCTGAACTTCAGGCGCCGGCTGCTACAGGC
>JAJLQT010000085.1:0-67842 GCA_024516245.1 Peziza echinospora | reverse complement strand
AAAATGTTAACGTAAAATTAAAGCTATGGCATGAACTTTTGGCCTTAGGACTGGAATCAACATACATCAATGTTACATTTAAGTGCAACTCAGCTATAGGTTAACCACCGGGAATATAGTTTTATTTTCATTTAAAAATAATTTACTCGCTTCCAGATATCAGTTAACCGTTATATTAGCATGATGCAAGAGCATCATAAACAGGAATGACTAGGAACAAGAACTTAACACTGGTATATATATATAGAAATTTAATTGAAAGTTAACTTTGTCAATACAGTTAACCTTAACATGCATTAAGACTGCTTATAGTCAATTCGGTTGTATACTGCTTATTATATGTGTAACGTCTTAACCCGAGTACCAAAAACTAGCCCACCGTTACCTGCAGGACCCGGCTACCAGGAACGGTTGAGCTCATCTGCTAAACCTTGTCCATTTTAGTGCCCCTTTACTAACACAATTACGGCTGTTCTGACTAGAACAGTTAAATATACCCACCGTGGATTACCCTATCTGTCCAACATTTTCCACTCTATTGCGTGGAATTTTTTGTGGATTACCTCCTCTGCCCAGTGTAATTAAGGTTAACTATTCCACTGAATAGTCACCTTAACTATAAATTCAGTTAACATTAGTATCTACTTACACGTCCTAACAATTATTTTAAAACAAACTTTAACTTGTTGGAACAATGAAATCATTATTTCCCTCAGGAATAATTTTTAATAACTATATTTTAATTCATGCGACAGATGGCACTTAAACACTTCATACAAGCTTTAGCCTTCTGTGTGTCGATTAACCTGTAGAATACCGCATGCCACCAATTTGGTTGCTACGTACTAGTCACAAACTAGTAAGGCACTAACACATTACTTAACCCATGTTCAGGTTAGTGGCAACCAGCTAACACAGACCCTCGCACGTCTGACCACCACACCTTTAACGCTTTGACAAGTGGGTTACCCGGGTTACCCCAATTTGTATGTGTTTTTCTACCCATCCCGTGGGAGTTTGTATGGGACCGCGGGATGGGTAGTTTTTGGTGTGCAGACCGGGGGTAACCCAAACCACCTTTTGTATGGGTTACCGCGGGATGGCCCCCCCATCCCGCCGGGGATTATACTTAGGTACTAACACATTACTTAACCCATGTTCAGGTTAGTGGCAACCAGCTAACACAGACCCTCGCACGTCTGACCACCACACTTTTAACGCTTTGACAAGTGGGTTACCCGGGTTACCCCAATTTGTATGTGTTTTTCTACCCATCCCGTGGGAGTTTGTATGGGACCGCGGGATGGGTAGTTTTTGGTGTGCAGACCGGGGGTAACCCAAACCACCTTTTGTATGGGTTACCGCGGGATGGCCCCCCCATCCCGCCGGGGATTATACTTAGGCTCACCTACTTAAATTTCCCGTTTTTCACTTCAAAAACACTTCCACAACGCTCACCCACTTTAATTTCCCACTACCACTCTCACATTACCCTCAACTCACTTCAAAAACACTTCCACAACGCTCACCCACTTTAATTCCCACTACCACTCTCACATTACCCTCAACTCACTTCAAAAACACTTCCACAACGCTCACCCACTTCAATTTCCCACTACCACTCTCATATTACCCTCAACTCATTTCAAAAACACTTCCACAAGGCTCACCTACTTCAATTTCCTGTTTTTCACTTCAAAAACACTTCCACAACACGCTCACCCACTTTAATTTCCCACTACCACTCTCACATTACCCTCAACTCACTTCAAAAACACTTCCACAACGCTCACCCACTTCAATTTCCCACTACCACTCCATATTACCCTCAACTCATTCCAAAAAACTTCCACAAGGCTCACCTACTTAAATTTCCCGTTTTCACTTCAAAAACACTTCCACAACGCTCACCCACTTTAATTTCCCACTACACCACTCCACATTACCCTCAACTCACTTCAAAAACACTTCCACAACGCTCACCCACTTTAATTGCCCACTACCACTCTCACATTACCCTCAACTCACTTCAAAAACACTTCCACAACACTCACCCACTTCAATTTCCCACTACCACTCTCATATTACCCCAACTCATTTCAAAAACACTTCCACAAGGCTCACCTACTTAAATTTCCCGTTTTTCACTTCAAAAACACTTCCACAACGCGCACCCACTTTAATTTCCCACTACCACTCTCACATTACCCTCAACTCACTTCAAAAACACTTCCACAACGCTCACCCACTTTAATTTCCCACTACCACTCTCACATTACCCTCAACTCACTTCAAAAACACTTCCACAACGCTTACCCACTTAATTTCCCACTACCACTCTCACATTACCCTCAACTCACTTCAAAAACACTTCCACAACGCTCACCCACTTCAATTTCCCACTACCACTCTCATATTACCCTCAACTCATTTCAAAAACACTTCCACAAGGCTCACCTACTTAAATTTCCCGTTTTTCACTTCAAAAACACTTCCACAACGCTCACCCACTTTAATTTCCCACTACCACTCTCACATTACCCTCAACTCACTTCAAAAACACTTCCACAACGCTCACCCACTTTAATTTCCCACTACCACTCTCACATTACCCTCAACTCACTTCAAAAACACTTCCACAACGCTTACCCACTTTAATTTCCCACTACCACTCTCACATTACCCTCAACTCACTTCAAAAACACTTCCACAACGCTCACCCACTTCAATTTCCCACTACCACTCTCATATTACCCTCAACTCATTTCAAAAACACTTCCACAAGGCTCACCTACTTCAATTTCCTGTTTTTCACTTCAAAAACACTTCCACAACGCTCACCCACTTTAATTTCCCACTACCACTCTCACATTACCCTCAACTCACTTCAAAAACACTTCCACAACGCTTACCCACTTTAATTTCCCACTACCACTCTCACATTACCCTCAACTCACTTCAAAAACACTTCCACAACGCTTACCCACTTTAATTTCCCACTACCACTCTCACATTACCCTCAACTCACTTCAAAAACACTTCCACAACGCTCACCCACTTTAATTTCCCACTACCACTCTCACATTACCCTCAACTCACTTCAAAAACACTTGCACAACGCTTACCCACTTTAATTTCCCACTACCACTCTCACATTACCCTCAACTCACTTCAAAAACACTTCCACAACGCTCACCCACTTCAATTTCCCACTACCACTCTCATATTACCCTCAACTCATTTCAAAAACACTTCCACAAGGCTCACCTACTTCAATTTCCTGTTTTTCACTTCAAAAACACTTCCACAACGCTCACCCACTTTAATTGCCCACTACCACTCTCACATTACCCTCAACTCACTTCAAAAACACTTCCACAACGCTCACCCACTTCAATTTCCCACTACCACTCTCATATTACCCTCAACTCATTTCAAAAACACTTCCACAAGGCTCACCTACTTAAATTTCCCGTTTTTCACTTCAAAAACACTTCCACAACGCTCACCCACTTTAATTTCCCACTACCACTCTCACATTACCCTCAACTCACTTCAAAAACACTTCCACAACGCTCACCGACTTCAATTTCCTGTTGTCCGCGTACGCCATGACTCCCGTCCCCGCACGGCGGTTCCGTGCGGAACGGTTCCGCAAAGATAACTCGATTTAGGGTCTGAGTGGTCTGCACTGTATAACTTACCTAAATCACCCTCCAGCTTTCAAACGCACTAATTTTCGAGCGTTTCGGACACCAACTCAAGAAGTTAGGAATCAATTATCTCAGGTGTGTTTATAGGGTGTGGAAATTGAGTGGGACTGATGGCTCCTAGGGTAATTAACCTCTAGCTTTCAAACGCACCACGTTTTGAGCGCCTCCGACGCCCACTTACAAACTCATGAGCAACAGGTTTTTTTTCTCTCACTTGAGCTATGGTTTCTCCTCTAGACTCTATTGAAATATAAAAATAGTATTGGGATACCCGTTGGCTTCCCCACGCCTCCAAAAATCTGTGCAGACCCATTGGCTTCCCCACACCTGCTTGCTTTTATTGCAATATGTCTACTAGTGAAGAAAAATCTAAACCCAAGCGAGGTGCCCTTGAACCTGTTGGGCATATTTCCAGTGAGGTTAGGAAGCAAAAAACCCTAATCCCAAAGACAAATTCCAGAGCCCAGAACCGTGGCAATGCAGCACAATCCTCCCAAATCAATCGCCGTAAGTTCTGCATGGTTAATACTATTATACAGAAGAGATTTACAGATATACCTACTCTTGCTGTCCCCAATTTCGATTCTAAATTGCATTTATCCTTCATTAATGAGTTTAATAACAAGATGCAGGATGGTTACAAAAAAACCTGGTCCGAGAGGATTGATTTACTCATCCTTAATGAAGACGTCCTGGTTAAAGGTGGGAGCTATCCTCTTGTCTGTTTGTTGAAGGGTTTGAATATTGATATTAATAAAGAACTTTCTAATAAATTATTGATTTTGCAAATAAATATGGCACTAAGGATTCAAACTTCAGTGAGGTTAGATACAGGTCAGATACCACTCCCCTTCCCCCTACCAAACGTACTGGAAATATTACATACTATCATCATGCAGGAACTGTTGGGTTAGGAAATATAGACTTGCCAGACAAGGGTTTTGAGACCTGGGTCATGATTATGAGTGGCCCATAAGTCTGTCGGGAAGTCTGTTGGGCGACAGAATCAGATGCTAGACACAGCTCCTGTATCTAACTTTGCTCCTAACCTCCTGGCTGTCAGCGTTTTTCCTCCCATGATACTTGCCAGACATTGGTTGTGAAACCTGGGTCATGATCATGAGTGGCCCATAAGTCTGCCGGGCGACAGAATCACATGCTAGACACAGCTCCTGTATCTGACTTTGCTCCTAACCCCCTGGCTGTCAACGTTTTTCCTCCTATGATACTTGCCAGACATTGGTTGTGAGACCTGGGTCATGATTTTGAGTGGTCTTTCGCGAAGTCGCGGATACCTGTTATTACATTGCTGGATGGAGGAAAGCAAGCGCTTTTAAATGACACCTTCCTCAGCAAAATTGGGTGTGGTTAAGTGGGGAAAGCGTTGGCACCCGTGCAGGTAGTTTGGCGGGCCTGGTGGCCCACTCCTTTGCAGGTGCGTGCCAGCCAAATTTGTATGGCAAACGCCTGTCCTGACCCCGACCCACGCCTATATATATAGACGCGAGACCTGATGCGAGAGCTGATGCGACAACTACTACAAGAGGCATCGAGACCCGTTGCCAGAGACATCAAACGCTATAGCATAAATCATCGAGAGCTGCCGCGAGAGCTGCTGACAGAGGCTTGGAGATCTAACACGAGAGCTGCCGCGAAATCTGCTGAGAGAGGCATAGAGCGCTACCACGAGAGCCCCTACGAAAACTGCTTAGAGAGGAATCGAGACCTACTACAAGATCTGCTGCAAAGGGAATCGATATTGAGGGCTGCTGCCAGTGGCATCCACAGGTGCTGCAAGAGGCACATCAAGCTGATACAAAGGGCAGTGAAATGTAGAGGCATCAATATTGAAAGCTGCTGCAACACGCATTTAGAGTTGCTGCTAGAGGCATTGATATCGAGTGGCATCAATATCGAGAGATTCCACAATAGGCCTTGAGGGCTGAAGAGAGAGGCTTCCGCAAGGAACAGTCGAGAGGCTTCTGTGCGGAGCCGCAGAGCGGTGCGAACGCGGTAGTGCCGGTGCAGTGGTGTAGAGTGCATTAAGTAGAAGGAGCGTTGCGCGTACCCTGCACCGATGCCGCATGTGACTGACTGCTCCCGCAGGATTGGGCCGCGGGTGCAGTGGGATTTGGGCCGCGTGATTGGGGGCAGGGAACATTTCGTCTGGAATTCGTCCTCAAGTGTCGTGCGCAAGCCCTCCTGCATATTGCGGCTGGCTGATTCGGGCGCCCAAAATAACTTTTGGGTCCGAGAACAACAGCGGTTGTTTTAATAGCGGTAGGGTCTGTGTGCGAGAGTATCACGTGCGGTGCCGTGCGCCCGGCTGAACGCGGCACGAGCGCGCTGCATGTGGAACTTCCGACCTAGTGGGGAGTGTGGTATTGGTCGGGAGTGCCAGCACCCGAAGTGAGCACGGCCGCGGATGCGCAGGTGGGCACGAGACCAAGTACGTAGGTGAGTAAGAGGGGCCCAAATCCATGGCCCCAGAATCCGTGAGTGGGAGAGTCCGTGGGTGAGCGAGCGGGCGCGGATCCATGGCTGGAGGGAGGGGAGCACCAGGTGCAGTGGGATACCGGATGCATAGCTGGAGGGGGGCCCCAGGACAGCCCCAGGATCCGTGGGTCGAGGGCAGCCCCAGATCCGTGGTTGGAGCAAAGCCCCCGCATCCGTAGGAGGAGCGGTGCCCAGATGGAAGCGGCCCCGGATTACATTTAGCGCCGGGCGGCATGTGTGGTTGTTCGTCGGAGCCGGGCCCCCGGATCCGCGCGTTTTCGGCTGGAATCCGGGCTCGAATCACTCTTTACACTTTTAGGGAATTTATCACGCTTTTAATTTTTAGGGAATTTGGGAAACATTGCTCAATGGGCATTAGCCGCCATCTTCCAGAATTTGCCCCTTCTGCGTTTGACCCATCTCACACTTCTTCAAATTATGCGCCCGGCAGCGTGGCTGTCTAGGTTCTATTCCACGCTAGGCCGTCATGGCCACATTGCCACTGTGAAATATAGTGGAGAGCGGAGCACATGTAGAGGAGTCACTGGGCGAGTGGGTCGTGCAACAGTCCATCGGCGGTGGAACAGGACTTGCATAGTTCCATATTTATTGATGATTGATCTCCGGTATGCGGTTTGAGGGGCAGTGTTGGACCATGGGTGCGGGTGTGCAAACCTTCACAGCAGTGACCAGTGATCCTTTTGGTCTAGCGGTAAGAATCTACAAGCTTATCATTAGCAACTTTTGCCTTCCAGGGTCCTGTAACCGGCGTTATTGGAATAATAATATAACGGGCAAGTCTCCCACCACTGGTCGGGTTGAGGCATATGATCAATTGAGTAAGCACGTGAAAAGCTTCTACGAAAGCAACAATCGATCGATCAATCCTACCGTAAGCGGCGCCAGGTGCCTGCCACGAGCTGCGGGGTTGACGGAAACGAACGATCGAGCAAGCCTGCTCTAACCTGCGTCGTTGAAGGTACTGATCGATTGATATAGCCTCCCAGAAGTTGTCAGTAATTGTTAAAACAACGTCCTGTGAGTTTTTTTGAAAAGTTAATTTACCAGTTAAACTGGTCGTTGCTTAGCGTTGATATCAAGAAGGCGCGCTTTACGAAAACATTGTAGGAGTCTATGTTTTGTTATACTTCATCCACACCGGAATGGTAAGTCTGACCTTATTTCCCTAATCTAATGTTTTCTAGTACTGCAATCTTCCTACATTATATATGAGGCAGAAGCTGTATCCATTTTACAGTTTCATACGTACCGTTGGCAGGTCTTCTCATACTTATAAACGCTTCCACAACAATAAATATCCCAGTGGCTAATGACATGACCACATACATATAACCTTGCCCTCCTGGCCAGTTCATAATGAATCGGAACGCTTTTTTGTAACCAACATCAGAACACAATGAGATTATGCCATAAATTAATATCCATCCTGCACTTGCTCGCCACAACCACGCTTCGACTGCACTTGGGAAATATGCGCCATATGCGGCGAAGTAGAGAGCTCCTGACATAATATGAAACATACTTTCACCATATACCTCTAGAAACACAAGCAGGGCAGGGAAAGCCATGGAGTCAAGATGAAGGGGGCCGTTGACGGGAGTTGGTTCTTCCCTTGCCATGTCTTCAAACACCGTCTTATTGTTGAAAATCCCGGCAAGTTCATTGAATGGTATTGCCCCTTGTGGTCGTTGCTGCGATTCCTCTGAATGGCGGTTCTTTCCGTATGAAACATCTTCGTAAATGCCAGAGAGGTACTTGAAGGCAAACGCGGCGGTCGTTGATCTTAATACAATGCCTTTCCTCGGAAACGTGAGTCTGTTTGACCCAACCGAGAATTCCTTGACCAAAATAATTGCAGGCCATTCATAATCCATTAAACCACCAGTTCCAGGCAGATCCCATGGTTGATATTCAGGTTCAAACCCTGGCCAGCGCGCATATAACTTTTCGTTCTGAAATGTTATGTCCATGGCCCTTTCTAGTATCGTGCCAGACTGTTGTGGGTTGAACTTGCCGCCATCCTGGATCTCAACCATTTTCGGCACGTATGACTGGGTGAATTCGATAGCCTGCAATATTGTCGCCAGTGTCCTGTCGGCGTCGTCTGGAACGACAGTTGGCTCTCTAATTGCCATCGGTTTCTCCCACCAAAATATCATCATTGCGATAGCAAAAACAATTCGTATCAGCGTGTATATTTCGAGGATTGTGATTGGAAGCCCCACGGCAGCCCTTCCGATGCACTGAATAACCATCCACAAGACCTGGGACACAGCAATGGTCTTGGCAATAGCATCTGCTTTATTTTTGTCGGAAATGTTGGCAATGGTAACTATTCCATCCAGCTTGCCCCATGTAGCTAGTCGAATTGCTCCGGTAGGGGTGACCGTCAACTGGGTTTCGTCGCCAGCATTCGAAATTTTCTTCATCTCTATTCCACCCATTACGATGTACTATGCCACAACTAATTTCTGCAACTCCTCGAGTAGGGCGTTGGTGTTCGTATTTGACCCTGTGCTTTGCAATCTATCCAACAATGGTAACCCCTCCCCCTTCATCATTATTGAGTCAGAGAAATCATTCAACCGAAGGATGTAACAGATGCTCCGACTGAAATTCGCAGTTATAGAAATATCCGAGTCATACCTGTTCTATTTGTTCCTCGCTTGAACGGTTCCGAAGGCTCCGAAGCACCACGTTCGTCCTCCGCGCATAGGCCCACTGACGTAGAGCTCCGGAAAGCATAATGTCCGGTGGGAGGAACACGAGCACAAACGTATTAAATAATCTGTCTTCCAGGGCGCGAGTATTGCCAAACCAGGATGGTGCATGAGTTCGATCTTCGTAGCTGAGGATTTGTGGAT
This sequence comes from Peziza echinospora, assembly GCA_024516245.1. Taxonomy (NCBI): domain Eukaryota; kingdom Fungi; phylum Ascomycota; class Pezizomycetes; order Pezizales; family Pezizaceae; genus Peziza; species Peziza echinospora. The sequence goes on along the minus strand of JAJLQT010000085.1, from coordinate 58,748 downwards.
GATACACCGTCCACGAGCAGATAAACAGCGTAGCCAGGCACGACCACAAGACTGCCAAGGTTCCTCGACCTGTCGGATTATCTACCCAGGCAGGTTCCGTATGATTGCCGATAGCACCCGGTGGCATCGTGGAAGTGCAAGTGGAGCAGGAGATGAAGAGTACGATTATATCAAAAGTGCTTTTATGAAGTTGATGGATTTTGATGGTTCAATTTAGTGTGGGCATATTCCTTCATTTAAGTGTCTCTGTCTTTCTTTACTTTTACGTGATCATAGATGATCGAACGTAAACACCCTTATTCGTTGAAAATCTACCCAGCTACCGAAAAGCGAATTTAGTATCATAGGCGTACAGCAATGGCACTCCGCGCGTTGCCTCGATGGAGGCGTTGAAGTCTTGGGTTGCCTCCGCGCGGACGTATCTGTAGATAGCAATGTGTCAGACATATGTGCATTGTGTTAAACGCCTACATAGTAGGGGATGGGCACGAGACCAGTTAAACGCACGTTGAATTTTGACCCCATCAGGCCCGCCATAAATCCCGCTTGAGCCACAATTCGTTAACATGTGAGCGAGGATCATTATCCACCAACCTGATCTTCAATCCATATCTAAATGCAAGTACTCAGGTATGGGGTACGTGTTGGACATACGAATAGTGTCATTCATGCATGTCCTCATAATGGTAATTGGACGGTCGCGAAAGGCTGAATTACGGTCTTTGCGTCATTAGAACATTTTTCATGCATATGTTTCCTTCCCTGCTCGTCGATTGTACATGTTCTTGTACAGAGACTTAACTTGCGTTGCGACATCGATGCTGATTGGGAGGTATTCAAAATTTTGATAAATCGTGAAAAGATTCGCAACTATGCCAAATCATTTCAGTAATAAATTTCGAATATGGCTTCAGCATTATCTATATATAAAATCTTGGAAATACTTTTATTGAAGTACATGTGCGGATAATGGCAATTGGCACATCTGTCGTTGGAGGGAACAGCGGATTGGGAGTGTTCCATCCCATATCGATAAACAGTACATAAACTTCAAACGTAAAACATCCGGTTGGAGATGATCATGATCTGACCTCGTGGTTCAACAAAAATATTCGGCTCTTCAATCTTAATATATTTGAGATGCGTTGCAGACGTGCCTCTCCCACTCTTTCTGCATATGGAAGTTAGGCATGGAACACCCCCATTGCTAGTCACCAGGCTATTGCTAGTCTCGTTTTACCCGCTCTCATCCCTCCATACGGAGACCGCATCACCGGTTTTCTCCTTTGATAGCGTTGAGCGCTACATTGGTACAATTCGCGATCGCGAAGAAAGACATATATTACGAATCTAATCCGGAACGAGACTATCTAATCCTAGTCTCGTGCCTCTTGCCCCCTCGCCAGTGTTCAGTGATATATCTGCAAGTGTGCGGCTGAACGGAAAGCGTCAACCGCGCATCAACAGCTGGGTAACGATTTTGTATCTGCAGATCTAGAAACAGTCATGGGACCTATAGATCTCATCTACAACAGGCGGCACTTCCAATCAACTATCGAGATCTGCCGCGCTGCTGTACCACGTGAACTGGGAATTAAGAGCCCTTGTCGATATTGAGACACTCTCAGTATTTCTTTGCAACGGGGTGCCAGAGAACGGCTTAAACCGATTTGAAGAGGCTCATTTTTACCTACGAACACACAAGTTCGAGCAATTGACAAGGGCACTTAATTCCCAGTTCACGCGGTACTCCATCAGGGGAAGTAATTTAGCGAGTTTGTTGTGATCAGGTGCTCCAGAGCAGGAGTTTCTTTTTTTGTGATCGGGCAACATTTTGCTAACAAAATTAGTCTCGTTAACAAAATCTTCAGCAAATTTTTCTCTTTTGAGAAATCCAAACCTAGACCCCCCTAAACATAATTTTTCATGAATTTCCAGAATTTTTTTCAGCAAGTATTCGCATATGAAATTCAAGAGAAATTCGGTGTGGAGACCTGCTGCGATCGCCCAGAGCACCCGATCGGATGATCACGAAAAACTCGTTCCCCTGATGAACTTCACTATGCATCTGCTTCCTCTTCGTTGCTACCTTCCTCCAAAGACATATTCCGTTCACTAACTTTCTGAGATTTCATTCGAGCATGTAACATTGCGTTGATCTTTTACATATCTGATGCCACAAATAACGTACAAGCTCGAGTAGACATCCTTCACACAGTTTTGATGACTACAATATTAATGCCCTGACCTGCAAGTGCACCGAGATCGAGCTCGAGAAACGAGGATTTGTTTGCCGAATGGGGTTCCATGGTGTAATGATTGGGAAGACCTTCCTGCTACTCTGAAGAAATAGATGACTCCCGTTATACACGTGCACAAGTACCAAGTACCAAGTACCAAGTAGGGAAGTATCTACATATATGCATACCGTAGTCTCGTGCCTGCATATCTCGGGGCCAATCCGATGCTTAGCATGAGTTCACCCAACCTAATTCTATAGATCTACAAAGCTTCATGACGAGACTACCTACCTACCTAGGTAGGCAGACATCAGTCAGCGTTTATTGACCTTTAAAGAAGCAACTATGTGATCATTCATGTACTCTATCATCATGAGGCTAGTGGGTATTAATAAGTTCTGCGTTGCAATTACAGCTACATACGCATATCTTAGTTACATACTCCGTAGGTACTTTACGTATCTAACGATCCCAACTTCAAGACTTGTCCTGCTTTCATTTGTGCACCAGGCGTTGTTGGCTTCATCAGGAATTTCTTTTGATCGGGTTAGGGATGCAGTATCCACATTTAAATTTGACTTGGGGCCCATACAATAGTCTCAGCATTGTAGACATGAAGCTTCGCCACTTAAGTTCGCGCCTGCGCCCGCAAAGAATCGTCCGGGTATGAGACTACCTATACCATGAGACTATACCTATACAATGTGATACCGCAATACAAAGAAATACGAAATACTTACATAAGTAGATATCACTTTCTCGACATTGCGCAGAAAAATCTTTACGCAGTTCCCGTCATAATGCCAATCCCTTCACAGAGGGGATGCTTGTAAGAGAAAAAAACGCGGCTAAACTTGATTCTGCAATGTTGAATTGTACCTCAACGGTTCATCGAATCCCAAGCCCTGCGTGACAGACGAGGCTAGTGTGACAGGGGCTTACTGCATGTGCTGGCTGAAGAATACGAGAACATGCAGAGGCATGTGAATTTGCGAATCGTGTCTTGAAAGAGTTGTAAATTATGTCGATCAATGGCGATCTCTAGGGCAGGAGAGTCTCTTTCTCTATAGCCCTTTGCGTGACCGGCTACGAATGGGGCGAGTTGGGTGTATTCGGCCCATGGTCAGCCTTCCCCTCGACAACGCGGCACATTTGGCAAACATTCCGCACAGAGCTGGTCGGCTGGACACACACAGCAGAGCCATGTTTCCGAAAGTCAACTCCAACTCCATCAACATCAAGCTCGAGGCCGGTGTGCTGATTGCGCTTGCCGACCTGACAACCATCTCGCACCGGATCGCAGAGCGGACGGCGCTTACCGGCTCGGCGGAATGGCTGGACATTCTCCTCCTCGCGCCCGGCATCCATCTCCAGCAGCAGGCGGCGTCAATGGCAAACGCCGGCGGCGAGACGCCCCGCGCGGCGGCGATAAACAACGGGTACATCTTCAGCATCGAGAACCAGGCCATGGTCGGCTACCTCCAGCGCGTCGGCGTCTCGGGCATGCTGACCAACATCCACGTGCAGCCCGTGTCGCGGCGCGGGCAGCACCACGACACCGGGCCGGCGTCGCGCGCGTTCTACCTGCTCGCGATAGCCGCCACGCTCGTCGGCACGGCCGTGCTCGTGGCCTTCCGCGAGTGGTGGACCGTCGGCTCGGTGGCCGTGCTGATGCTGACGCGCGCGGCTAACGTGCACCTGATCCGCCAGCGCGCGCAGGTCGGCTTCACGGGCGCGAAGGAGCCCGGCGTCGTCGGCGACATCCTCATCCTGCTCTCGCAGGACCGCTGGGTGCGGCTGCGCGGCCAGGTCGACGACATCAAGGCCGTCACGGCCGGCCAGTGGCTGCGCGACATGGACACGGCCCAGAGCTTCACCGCGGGCACGGCCAGCCTGCTGGTCTACATGACGGCCGCCGTGTCGGCAAACTCGTCCATCTTCGGCAACCTGGTGCTTGTCGGCGTGCTGCTGGTCGAGGTGGCCCTGCTCAGCCTCAGCAACAAGCTCGTGCGCGCGCTGCTGCTTCACGAGCGGGTCGTGACGGTCGAGCGCCAGCGCATGCAGTACACCCGGCGCAAGGACATGGCCATCGAACTGGTGGTGCACAGCGGCCGCTCGGACTGGGCCCTGGGCCTCGGCCTGTTGCAGCAGCAGGACGTCGACGCCATCGCAGCCGACGAAAAGGCAAAGAGGGAGAAGGAGGGCTTTGGGGTTGTTGTGCAGGAAGACACCGACGGGTCTGGGGTGGGAAAATCGTCCTCCATCTCAATTGAGTGACGAACAGGTCGCAGACGAGTTGTTTAGTTTACATTATTAATTCATGAGACTATGCATATATATATATATATCGTTCCAAAGGATCTTTTCTGGTCCAACTATCTCACATTTAGATAATTATCTTTAATTTAATTTGGTTTTCAGACAAGGTTTTCGTGACACGTTTGTCGCACCATACCCGTAGTGTCGTATGGCACTAGGTAGCGAAAGATGAACCCTTACCCCGGATAATACCCCACACAATTCCCCGCGTAGTAGTACAAGTACGTGAATTCGAGTCAAGAAATCAAATGAACCCCGTCATATATACTACTCCATAAGCTCGCCTACGTACGAGACTACCTACGTGTAACTGTGTAATTTCAAAAACTTCCAGGCATATTGAAGTTGAAGCCCCGCCCAAAACTCCGCGGACATCAACGCATATATTACTAGCGCACTTATATTTGACAACGCAACCAGTTGTTAGCATTTGGCGTAACTGCAATGATCTTGATCCAGAGAATAATAGGAAGACGTCAAAGCGCGCATTTCAGGATTGTCGGAGCGATACCGGTGTAATCCTGAGGCATGAGACTATATACCCAAGTAGGAGCTACTCGTACATTCCTAGCCTCGTCCCCAGTTGCATGCAGGTACTTCGTAGGTTTCAAGGCTCTATGTTGCGACCGAGGCGTCCCTCAAAACTCTAATGCAACCGAGGTTGAGGATAATTAAGATTATTTTATATATGCACAACGTCTTGGCCTGAGACAATATGTATCGATGTTTCCCTCCCTAAGCGGAGCCGCCAAATGCGTCGATTGTATGTCGAATGTATTCTTGTATCGGGTAACCCTGTTATGCCCTGTATTTTGGTGCGACAAATCTGTCAAGTTTCCCCCCGTTGAAATTCCCCCCGACCCGATTAAATCAATTAGGGTTAGTGGTGCAAATGTCGTAGATTGCGAGAATTAGCCATGATAGCTGTCGGAATTGACGAATCTTGTCTCAATTCGCAGCTTTGAAGGCATTGAGCAATTGTGCTCTAGGCACTTGAGCAAATTTACGTTGGCATGCTCAAATAACCCTGAAAAAACCCCGTTGCACCGAGGGGAATTTTGACCTTGAACAAGCGCCAAGCCTTACAGCATTTGTATGGAGCTGCCATACAAATTTGTTGTGTAACCTGACCTCGTAGAAGGATGGAATTTCAACGGAGGGAAACTGGACCGGTTTGTCGCCTCATACTGCATGAGCGAGATTCATTTTTATGCCAGCGTATTAAAACCCTACGGTGCATGCGCAATTAAGCCATCAGATCACGTGCCAATTGTAAGATTAAGCTTAAGAAAAACGACATCGTGTAGCACATGCGCACACAGTATTGATGGTTTGGTATGAGTTCGCATACCGTAGAATCGGGTCTATAAGCACATGTGCTAAGGTGATTTTGGCAGAACCGACGGCTATTATTTTGTATGGAAGGTTTGTAACAAACGTTAACAGGCCACCAGAATAATGTGCTTATAGGTCAATATGTGCTTATCGAAGTGTATGTGCTTATAGACCCGATTCTACGGTATACCAGGCACTCGAGGAGGGAGGTCGGCACGATGAAAGCGAAGAACTACCACCCTTGCCATGTAAAATGATATTTCACTCATTTATGAAATCCAAAGTCCGATTGATTTAATTAAATCCGACCGGCGATAACAATTTTCTCGGCAGGTCCATGCCAAGGTTCTCGGTATGATCATGTTGCTCCAACGTCAAAACCTGACATTACAAGGTACATTCGCTTTGCCATATAAATCCAATAGATGCATGGTTTCCATCAAGATATGCATGTCATTTAGAATCTTATCTTTCTGAAGCTAAATATGCTAGGAACGGATTTCTCTCGTTTTTCCAAAGTGGTATACAGACAACTCTCGTGATGAACATTCCCTCTGTGCCAACGTTCGCATCCTTATAACGAAATTAAAATCACAACGAGAGGACGTTCTGCAACAGAATATTTCAGATTGGGACTGCCAGACGTAATAGCTTAAAATGGATTTATGCTTGCCTCGGGTATGATTTATTGTCTTACTATCACTCACTTCCCCGCATCTAAATTTATACGTAGTACTTAAACGAGGGTATCTCATATGCAGATTTATACGTAGTACTTAAACGAGGGAATCCCATTTCACCAAAAATGACACCGAGGATCAAAACATTTTGGAATTCCATCATTTGTGCTTCGCATTAAAATCCACTCATTTCAAATTTAGCTTAAGTATTATTTCCACTAATGGCTTGCAACTTGTGATACATCGCACAACAATGCTTTACAAATCTCGAATTGGAACCTCTAGATCCAATCTCGAACCTCTAGATTTGAGGCTTTCGGCTCAGGGTTGTCAGCAGGCCTGCAGTTTCACAGAGCGTCCTTCTTGCTCTCGATGAATAAGGTCGGTCGCTCAAAATTTGACGAGTACTACCTATTTGGCACATATGTAATATACGTGAGTAATGCGAGTCGAGGCTAGAGTAATGCGACTTTGGATGGCGCGAGGTTCATTTAAAGTTGAAGTTAGCGATACTGCAAATTTGCGACATCAAGGCCGGCTATTTGAGGCGAGAACAATCTCATTTATTCAGTACCAAAATGGCGGAAACAAAAAATACCGTAACATCAATAGTTATCACGAAGAAATGTATTCGGCGTCGGCACATATCCAAATTCACAGGAACTGATGACTTCCACAGATAAAGGACCCCCCCTGTGGGTTCATGTGGTTCGGCAACAACCGACTCCCGGATATTCCGAGACGTCGACCAACACCAGTCCCACCGCTGTAAGCACAACGCCGGAGATTCGGGGCGGTGTAATTCATCGATATTAATTTTAATATAAAGCGTATTAATATATATACCCAGTAACGAGTCAGAAGATATATACAAGTATACCTTACTTGACCCTTTAGTCATCAAAATCACTTTCAGTCCGCTGGCTATCACTCATTATGAAACCAATTCGAATTATAATCATAAGGTAACCATTACCAGCAAATACAAGAGCGGCGAAAAGAAAGAGTAAGTCGCGAATTCTCAGCAAGCATGCATTTTTGTTTCGCAAATGATACTTGATGCTCGAATTTAAGTACATTTCGAGATGTACAAAGATTCCATGGCAGAGAAGGAAAATCATTTCCTCGTTCAGTTCATGAAGCGCTCGTCATGGTGATGTTATACCAAAAGGCCTATATCTTCGGCCAACCGGTGATGAGGATAAGCACTTTATTAGCTATTGTCACCCCCATACCCCCGCATTCCCGGAGGTACAATCTACTTCTCCCGTCGGGAACCGGGAGTGTAAAGTAGCGTGTCTACGGTCAATTGCTTGCATATGCATAGTTCTGAACATCGAGTGTAACAACAAATAGTACTAGTACACACCTTCACCGCATTCAAAGCCTGTAAGTTCCAATGCTTCACAGCGAAGCTAAAGTATTCACCGCAAATGTCTGTTTTTGGGGCGGAATTCCACCACTTGTATGTTCCAAAAATGGTCCGAGAACATTCCGGGTGGATGAGAAAACAGAATTGATATAAAAGGCCAGTGGAGCGTAAATGTATCATATTGCGGGAGTGGTACTTTCGACTTTAGCTACGATTTCACCTGAACGCTATCACAACAGCAAAACATTGCCACAATGAAGTTCATTCTTTATATCCTCCCATCACTGCTACTCTACGGGGTGAATGGAAGTCCGATTGAGTTAACGACAGAGTATGCATGCCCACAATATTCAATTTGTAGACTTCAAATTAACGATGTCCGATTCAGAGTCAACACCATTACTGCAGCGCCAGTTGAACCAACGTTAACAACGATAGCCCTTTCGCCCAATACAACATCCAGCTCGCCCACACTGGCCACACCCACACCAACATGCCTCCCAGGCACCCCAGGGGGAATACCACTCTGGTCACAGTGTGGTGGTATGGGATACACAGGTTCATCACGTTGTTCCGCTTGTAACGTTTGCACAGCATTGAACCGTATGCGCACATACCCACATCTCTCGACACAGCGTGACATGAATGCTAATAAATATACATGAATTACTTTCAGCATGGTACTCTCAATGCATGCCGATCATAGCTACACGATAACTTTCGGTATGAGGACGGCACCTTCTCTCCCTTGTCGAGTGTACTAACTCAAGCAAAAATCTTTTAGGACCGGATAAACGCACGCAGGTATGACTACCATTTCTTTGGGTCATAGAGACATAGAGACGTTGGATTTCGGGGATTTATGAAACTAACAAGCATGTACAGAGTGGAGAACGTCTCGATGAACAGGAAGCGGAACGGGGTCAAGCGTATGTAATTGCCTGCCGAGGGTCAGCAGTAACTGCACAAAAAGAAATTGTCCAAAGTGGGAGGATTTAATTGGGGATGAGGCGAGCTTTTATTCCTCTTAGATGTCGTGAGGGACTTAGGGTTCATCCTCATGTCCGTACGAGTAGGTGTGGATTTTGAGCTGGAAAAGGAATCTTGGCTTGGAAAGCGCATTATTGTTGCAGCTGTGCATCTTTTTTATTTGCAATATATGTAATGGCGCACATACGGAACTTTCTCTCTAATTTCAATGGGGACGATCTCTGATGAAAACACGTGCACTGTCATTACGTCACGACGAGACGGACCTAAGCTAAATTTAGGCGATAGTTTTAGCATTGGTAACCTGTAAAACCGTTAACGTTGGCTGTTTATTTCGGCTAAATAACCTTACCGCAACACCAGACCTAGGTACTGCCAATAAATATATGACACTGATCTTCTCCGCAATGCAACGGCTAAAATAATATGAGTACTCGGGCAAGGAATTGTATGGGGAAACAACAGATTTTGGGGAGCATGTTGAATTAGGCAAAGTGGAGATCACGGTAGGTTTGACGGTGGACTCAACGGGCAAGCGGAACATTTATTGAAATGTGGGGAAGACTATAGAGCAACGGATCCGGGTAACCTTTCGTACTAGCAACGGTTGGCGTCCATAATATGGGAGTGTGAGGGGTTTCCATGGCTTTGGTGACCCGTTGTATGGCTTTGCTTGCGTGTACACCGTTCCATGCCCTCACGTGTGGCAAGCTCGAATTCTAACCATGCCTCTTTGTGACATGCTAGCCTCCATTGGTGCGAGGACTTGTATCTGTGCTTTGACAATTTCCCTTCACTATTTCAATTATACTCCATGAGGCCATGCTTTAGGCAGAATATTTTACGTCTAGCTGAGGGCCCCACTAAATTTGGGCCTCTTGTATAAATATGGCAGCAATGCCGGAGTACTTTCCCTCTCACCATCCGCTCAAAAATCTATCAACCTATCCTTCACGATGCAGTTTTCTTCTTTGATCCTTGCCGGCCTACTCGGTCTCGCATCCACCGCCATCGCCGGGACTATCGACCGACGACAGGCCTTGAATCCCGCCGCCGGCTCGATCATCACACAATGCAATCGTCCAGGTGTTGTTGCTCTGACCTTTGATGACGGCCCAGGCCCAGACATGTCCAAGCTCGTCGACACACTCGACGCTGCTGGAGCCAAGGCCACCTTCTTCGTGACCGGCACGCTCTACGGCTGCATCTACAACCGGGCCGACTTTGTCAAGAAGGCAGACAAGTCCGGCCACCAGATTGCGTCTCACACGTGGAGTCATGCCAATTTGGCCAATCTCGGCGCATCACAGGTCCAGGACGAGGTGCTCAAACTCGAGCGTGCCCTCGTCAACATCCTCGGCGGCAGGAAGCCCACATACATGCGCCCACCGAATCTGGCAACCGGCGGAACCATGCAGAGCACCTTGACCCAGCTCGGGTACAGGATCATCAACGTGGACGTCGACAGCCAAGACTGGAACAACGTAGGCCCCCAGGCGTCCTTCCAGAGGATCCAGCAGGCCGGCGCCTCCGGGAACGGACACATTATTCTCATGCACGAGACTGTGAGCACCACCCCATCCCAGCTCGCACCCATGGTCATCAAGTGGGCCCAGGACAACAATCTGAAAATGGTCACCGTTGCCGACTGCCTTGGAGACACCGTTCTATACGCAAGCGCCACAGCCCAGGGTGGAAGCACCTGTTAAGTGAGCAAAGACTGAATGGAGGGGTTGTGATGTGGTTTCAGCTAGTATTGTGCTCTCAGTTCTAAGGTTACGGAGTCTCTATAGCTCTCTTGCCTTTATCATTTTGGGGTTCTGGGTGACATTGGTTCCTGTACTTTTATTTTCGATGTCATGAACGGAATTATTTTTATGTATTTTTAAGAATTTCATACCTATTCTCAAGATTACATCTTGTATCAAAGCAATGAGCCCATACTAGTAGTAGCCTCGCCCCAGATAATGCAGTTAGTTCCCTGTATTTGTTTCTCAAAGAGAATTATCTTCGGGGCTAACATGAGACTTACTCCTTATACATATTTACTGAAGGGAGAAGGGATCATGGTGTGCTTGGGATAAAATCACTTGCATAGTACGCTCCATCTTCAGCTTGAATGAAGTGATACCTGTACAATTCGAGAACATATCGTAAGTATGTCTCGGCCTCAGTTTGTGATGCTCCGGAGACATCGTGCTTGCCATTAAGAGGATAATATCATGCATGATCCCGTGGAGATCGAGGAATATATGTACTATATGGAGCTCGATGATAAAATATCAATTACGAAAATCTTGACACATCAAATGAAGATAAGCAATTCGCTGATCTCGTGCTGCAATTCGCTCCGAAATGCTTTTGAGCGGCGGGAAGCGCACATTCAGTAATCATTGACCCGTCCTCCGCCCCTTTGGGTTTCGGAAAAACAGACTGCATTAAGCACTGCTTACTTTCCTTGTTCCATCTTCAAGATTAATCAAATAACCATCCAACTACCATTTCTCCTAAGGTCTACTTATGCGCATGCCGCCAAATGCAGCTATCATGAAGGAATTTGAACTTTGGAAGAAGGTTATTTTGCCAAGACGACATTCCTCAGACTTACATTTCTCATTCTACTTTTGAATTGAGGAGATTAACTCGTTTATAATTACCCCCCAAGGCTGCGCTTGCTTGACCCCGATCACAACCCAGATAGGTTCAGGGATTAAGACGTCAAGGTGAATTTTTCCTAGAAAATTAGTGAGTTTTCAATATATGGTTGCTCAGTACTCGCCGTCTATCCAGGTCCAATCATTGCGCTTTTTCGGAGGTGAGCTCCTAGGTAGTTTACTCTACGATTTAGCTCTAATGGAACCTAGGTACCGGAGATAGTCGGCAGTTTAGTATTTAGACCCAAAATCACGTGCACTCACCATGCATCCCTCAAGATGTATGTATGTACAGTCGCGCGGTGGAAGTGAGGGATCGATTGACATGGGATTGGAGCACAAGTCGATCCCTCACTGCCACGGCGCAACTGTACATGTGGGATGTACCACGTGATCATGGACTCAATTTCATGAAAAAATTCCGCAATGACTTACGCCCCCCAAGAAGCGGCAAGATGTTAAATTAATGGATACGGTAGGTTTGAAGGATGCCCCCAGTTGATCAAACTTGAACGATCATGGCAAGAAGATTGCAAGAAATTTACCCAGCTGCCATATTTTGGTGGAATGTCGTATGCTTACATAAGGCATATGGTACGGTTACATAATGAACATAGAAGACGGGTCTTGGCATGAGAGCCAAAAGTATGGATATATATGCTTAGAGTGAATATATGTTTGAATGCACACTGAACCGGTGTATTCCCATGATAATGATAAAGAAGGATTGATTAGGTTAGCTACCTGTAAACAGGATCAAAATTATCCTGATCTACAAGGGTATTGCCGGATTTTGCCATGATTTTTGCTCGTTACAAGAAAATGTTCCAAAAACGTAACGATTTTGCAAAGGTTAAATTACTCTTATTAATTACGGGTAGAGCATGCTCAGAGGAGGTATTCTCATAACAATTTTGTTCTCATGTCAGGTCTGCTTTTCATCACGGCAGTAATATGTATTCACAGATAAGCATCCCCCCGTATATCATGATTGCCGCTGCGCCAAGCAAAAACCCCGAACGTTCGAGAATATTCGACCCTCGGATTATGTGCACAAATATTATTCTCACTTTATGCTATGATACCTATCTAGGACCTTGAAATTTATCGAGTAAAAGTATTCCAGGCACATTTGGAAAAGATGAACACCTTTCCAGAACGCCACTTCATTTCTAAATTAGCAACGCCGCTGCAGTCAAGCCCCCAACATCGGTTAACTCGAGGAGTGTCCTGCGTGTCAAATCCTTGCCAAGCGCTCTTGGCACTTTTTACTATCCCGGTCTCGAGGAACATCCAATTACAACCAAGCCGGCAGCGCAACCCACCTCAGTATCGATCCGCACAAGCAGGGCTCGAAGGAAATCTCGAAAGCACTGCTAGAGTACATACGAGTACTTTAGTATGACTTTTTATAAAAGTCATGTAGTAGAGAAAAAACGTTCCCAAGCGGAGTCATATATTTACTGAAATGAACGGGACGTTGCAGCTCATTGGTTCTATCTTAGGCCCAACTCGTTGCAGTAGAGAAATTTTAGCAGGAAAAGGGCCGCGGTTGCGTGGGAGTTCCAAGCTAGCCTTACTGAGTTTGCCACGATACGCGTCAGAGAGTAGCACATCAATATTCTTGATAGTGATACACAGATACATCTCAGCCCCATGCATGGTATTGCGTGTGAGTGAAGTGAGCTCAGTGATGAAATGTGACTTGATTCGGGCTCACTTGTTCTTCGATCCATAGTATTGAATAATGGAAACGCGAGTTACAAAAGAAAAAAGGCACGTGCTGTACTTCTGCTTGTAATGTTTTTAAGTGCCCGAGTTTGGATCAGTGATCAAATATTAGCGGCGATGTTTTCGTCCCAGATGGACCGGCATCGTATGAAGCTTGTAATACTTGACGGTCTTATAAGGCATCCAAAAGCAATGAAGATATCACCCGAAGTCAAATTGTGTTTTGACATTAAATTATTTTCTCACTAAGTGTTATTCGAATTCGGACTCGTGGGAAGGTGTGAGAATATGATGATGATGAATGCCCGCGGCAGATCCCATGCACACACTCCATCAGTTTCGTAACATATTCTAGATAATTGTCGTCGAGAGAATATCGATAGATTGCCAAATACATTCTGGCAGAATCAAAGCAATGCATCCATCCTATGTGGTGCCACTATGTCTGAAGATCCATAGCCATAGTTTGATGCCTGGGATATGCCTATCAATAGGCCAGATGCACATCGGATTCCCATATCGTAGGAAAACAGACATGCGTGGGTGATCCTACCTTTGGATCTTGCTTTGCCCTCGAATCGGGTAGCCCAATCCTCACATTAAACTACGCGCTGGGAATGATGGACGAACATGCCGGTGAAAATGTGATGAGGCGTGATTGTCTTGAAGGTAGTTGAAACATCGAGAGCCTTATTGGCACGTGGACACTTGCCAGCGCCTCTTGCGTAACCCATGGCTGGATGTACAAAACGCCTGAGGATCCTATGCCTACTAGGCAGTAGCTATGACAGTACTGGAGGCCCGAATTCGTGCCACGCGAGTACTTATCAAAGGCAAGTGCTGATCATGATGATAATTTTTTGTTGTCAGAGATTGCACTAGTTTGGCCAACAAAATAAATACTTTATCTCGAGTCGTGCTCGTGCTAGCCATGATGGTCTTACGGCTACATGGTGCTTGTGCCAGGTTGCACATTATATATATTGCCACCCCTGCACTTCACCAACCGCTGCTTGTTCGTGCAACGGACCGCGTCCTCAAGTGGACCAACCCAGTTGAGAGGGATACCACCGGCAAATCGCGCTCCACGCTCTGCCACCTCAGAAGAAATCCCACTGGTACACCAAACGACATGCAATCCTCGACGCACAGTATCTGAACTGTATATATCTAAAACGGCAGAGAATTCTGGATCGACGTCGGCCCTTCCATACTGGCCGTTACCTTGCGCCCTTGCGTGTGACCTATCGGATCATATGAGTGGACTTTAGCTTCCCTTTCACTATAAATAAGATACCCCTCGATCAGATTGTGGAATGCCATTCAAGCTCTCGGCCATCAAGCCGCGCTAGAATTTTGTATCCTTCCACCACTGCACCTCTACTGGTCTTGATATTGGTCGAGCCCCAGGCTGCTTTGGAATTCAGCTGTCGGCTCGGTCGACAAGCAGCTCGTACAGCTATCCCCATAAGAGGCCGCAGCCTCGGCGGTAGTAAAACCGGCGCCGGCGCACTTTGTTGTGCAGCTAACCCAGCCTGGCAAGCCGACGTTGCTGACGCAGCAGAACGGCTCCCAACCCTGGCGAAACGAGGCCAACCAGGACGTAACATCAACCTTGGGAGGTGGTCAAGGTATATAGAGGCCCTGCCTGCCCGCCCCCAGTGCCCCCCCCAACGTCAGCACAACCTCCATCCCCGCCGCCGCACTCCGTGAAACTGCGACCCTTCGCCGCGGCCATCACCATCATCCTCGGTGTATCGCTTGGCTCCTTTTGACACTTGGAAAGAACCGACGCCGCGCTTCACACAGACAAAGAACGCCATTTTCACCGCCCAGATATCGCGTGCCCCGCACCTCTACCAGCAGTACGAACGGCCCTCCGCCGCCATGTCCTCGCGCAGAAAGCCATCGGCCCGCTCAGATGAGGGCGAAAACGGCCCAGACGCCGAGGGCTTTTACCACACCATCGTCGTCAGGTGAGCTTTTCAGTTGGCTTCTTCTCAAGCCATACGCATGTGCAAGTGACCATTCGCCGCTAACATTCGAATTGTGATATCAGGTGCCCCTCTGCGCACTTTCGGCCATCGGGCAGGCCGGCACCGGCTGCTACCCCACCCGTGCTTGCTGGGGGCATAAAACGAAAGGCCGTGGCTGAGCCACAAGCCACCCTCCAACCTCCCACAGCCCTGAGGTCTGCACGCAAGCGGGCAAAGCTGACGGCCGCGGTCACTGCCGCCGGCTTCCGCGTGTGCGGGCCGAGTGGGAAGGATTACACTGCGGTGCGCGAGGACAGCAAGTATGCCGTCCCAGACGCTCTGATGCCCGTCCCCGTGGATCTTCTCCACCAGAAACAGCCTTCTCGGCTCGACACGGCCGTGGCATGGAGTAACAGATCATCAAAGCCTGTTGAGGAGCTGGAGGAGGAATGGGGATGGTTACCACGAGTATACCACAGCGTTGGTGTGGAGACACCGGGCACAATCAGCTGCATTCGGGGTGTTCCTCGACAAATCATTATACCCACAGTCACGCCGGCCAGGCCGGGGGAGCAGGAAGACGAGGAGATGCTAGACTGCATAGTCGTGGCTGCCACAGCTCCCCATCAAGCATGCAAGGGCAAGCTTAGTTTCGAAAACAGGCCATTCGTTCCGTCAAGTCCCCCAATGCTCCCCACGCCCATAAATAGCCGAGGCACGACTCCCGCCTTTTCTACGTGCTGGAGCACCGACGACGAAAGCATACTACTCTCCCCAACCACGAGCTCTCGGCCAATTGGGTGCGAATTTCCAGATGCCAAAGGCCTGAAGTGGCCGAAAACCCTACTCATGTTTGAGCACAGGTACTACAACGACGATAAGCCAGTCACGAGGCAAAAGTTGGCACTGGCGGAAGATCCAGCTCAAAATCACGACTCAACAAATTCCATTGTCGACGCTGCCAAGGCGCTGGAGGCAATGGATGCAATGCTGTTGCTGCGTGCCGGCTTCAGTAAGTAATTGTAGCCGGTGGTAGCCGTCGTACTTCAAACGGCATGAGAATAATTCAAAAATAATTCCTGTTTTCTAGCATCTTCCTTTGTCATATGGTCGGTTTTTTTTCTTTCCATTCTGTTCTATGTTATATGGAAGGTCTATTGTTTTATCCTTCATTTTCACTTTGCATTTGGTTGGGATCCGGAGAAGGAAACATGGTTGGCATAGGTGGGTCACGCGACGAATAGTTATTGAGCAGTGCAGCTCTTGGCAGCATGGAGGGGTTGGATCAGTCTCGAGCCAGGGTTTGATATCGATGGGATGGGATTGGATTGTTCCTTTTGTCAGGGATAGGTCTACTACGCCAGGTGAAGCATGTCGAGGCTAGGTATTTGTAGGAACTTTGAAGGATTCATGGTGTTACTCCCCCGTAATATTTTATATCATTGGATGCGGAGATGATAATGGCTTCAGCCAAGTGGATGGATGCTCCTATCGCGATCGGGTATCATACGCAATATGTATGGCTAAGTCTTACTCGAATGGTAATTCGGACGGAGGAGGGTAAAATACTGGGTTATTGTAGTCTCGTGCCGCTGTCGGTAAATACCACCTGGCCGTTATCAGTTTAGTGGCCGTTATCGGATGAAATTCTAAAACAATCGAATTATACATACAACTTAAGTCATAATAAGTACATGTACTTTCGCACGCGCAATAAACTGATTGAAAAAGAAAAAAAAAATACCAAGTACTTTGTAGGTCAAAACAAACCAAAAGTACGAAAGCGCTACCCGATGAATTTTTAAGCATCTCAACTGGTAGAATTATAGATGCTACGAGGGTACGGGTACGAGGGACGAGGCTAGAGTGTGGTAGTCTAAACCGACGTCGACGTCTCTATCTTGGGAAAGAAATATTTCAATGCTATTACATGAAAGGATAGGGTTAACCCCCAATATTGTAACATAGATGGATCGGGTGTTGGCTGCCGCGACCAGTTTAATTTAATCTCAAGATAAAGTAACGTGCAGAACCCACAAACCCGGATCTACGGATCAACTTAACCTCAAAAGTGGCCTTTGGCGAAAATGATGGAGATGCCTCAAACTGACAGGTTATTCTCACAGCGAGTTTGCCGGCAGATTCGAAGTGACATTATGACTACATCATGACGATAAGTACTAGCGACCGTCAATATGAACCTGGATCCACGTGGATCCACGAGGCTAGATCCTTTGTGCACGTATGAACCAGGGGTTATTAACTTTTTTCCCATGCGAATGCATACCCTACTCGTGTAGGTATAAAGGTGTCCAAAGACGATCAAGTACAGATGACTGCCGTTGCAACATATCCTTGGGGCCACGGTTCGCATGCTTATAGCATATCTACGGTAATATCGGGATGCGATGTTGCAGCACAATGTGATATTAGGGCCGATTCATGTATGCTTATAGCGAATTTATATTTAGGTCGGTATAATAGTCATCAGTACCTAGCTATATAATTAGTATATAAAGTTTTCGTTGGAGCAAATGCCTACTAATTCGTTAAATGCCCCATAAGTGGCATGAGACTACCCCATAAGCATCATCGCCAACTACCCACATCTGCCCTCTGATCATGATGCCCCATTGTAATGAGCTCCATGTTGACATTTATTATCCAAGCTTTCCCAATTTGCAGAATCCCGCCCTTTCATTTAAATTTTGCTTCATCAAAGGTGCTTATAATGCACCATCTAGATTTGTATACTTTGTTACGGCACTTGGCGTGAGATCCGATCTAGACGAATCAAAATCATAAGCACTTATTTATTTATTTATAAGTCAGATTTTGCGTCCTTATGGAACCGTTCGGTTATGAAGGACGGGGACGCCTTGCTCCAAGAGAGGAGTTTGGAAGCCCACTGCAACTCTGAAAGGGGTTTGGGCTGTCAGGCCAAGCAACCCAAGAAGAGAAAGGATGGTGCGGTTGTGTGGGTGGGGAGGACCTTAACCCAATTGTAAACTATTGCACCCCAGAAGCTAGGCTCTATGGAGGCTTCTTTGTGGCTCATATCCTCGCCACTTTGTGTCAGTATAGAGAGAGAGAGAAAGAGAGGGAAGAAGGGTGAATGAAATACTACCATTGGTAGGTTTCTCAGAGTTGGCCAAGAAGGCTCAGGGTAGGGGTGGAGAGTACATATTAAGTGGGCATGGCACACCATGCAACCGGAGAGGGCCTTTGACTGGACTCGAACTGTCGCAGGCATTGGGAAAAAACCCAGTGGGAAAAACAATAACAACGTAACCCCAACTACGCCATCCACTCTCTCGGTAAAATCATAAACACAAATTGCTGTCGCACCCATCTACAAACTGTTTCATCCTCATAAGCAATTGTACGAACGGATACGTAGACGGAGATATTTTTCGGGATACTGTGCTCTCGTCAGGTTCAAGCATGCATCATACCATGGCATTCAATTATCACTCGCGACCCAGAGATATACAAGTTGAAAGTAACCTAAGAGGTTGGTAGGTATTCAGGGATTGCAGTATTTAGTTCACGCCCATACCCAGACTTCGGGGTAGGATCCTTTGAATGAAAGTTGGCCGAATTGACGATAACACTAATGACAAGAATATCGAACGACAAAATTTTTGGTTTGCGAAACGAGAACAGTAGCCGACTATCCTTTGCCGGAACACTGATGCATATTTTAACGACAAGAAAACACAAGATAGATTACCTTGCTGTAGGCCTAGCTAGTAGGTCGTATACGTACATACTCCAGGTTAATGATCCATTAAAGCTTTCTCCGGAGGCATTCCGAATAGAGATGGGTGTTATGGTTCGAAAGGTTGAAAGCTTAAAAGGACTTGGATACAACCAGGCCACAACCAGGCCAGTTAATTGATAACGTGGTACTTTATATGATTATTCGCCAAAAATATCAAGAGGCTTGGTTTGAAAAACGAGACTAGCCTCGCCCTAGCTAGGCCTCTCGAGATTTGATTTGGCCCCCACTTCATGAAGCACAGCCTCGACCCAGGCGTTGAAGTCCGATAAAGCACCCCTACACTTGACATCGACCAGCTGTGGCCGCGGCCGTCCATTGATTGTAATGTTATTGGACGAATATTTGAGGGCAATCATAATTGTACAGTCGAATTAGCCGCATCCTGGTTATAAAAAGTAGCATGAACCGCATGCGTTACTCAAACATATAGCTTGAGCCACAAATTAAATGTTGGGGAATATAATTCCCATTAGTTATAGGTAAAAGAATTTCCCCAATACAAAAGGCAGTATCCTGCGCTGGTAAAAGGTTGCAATTGTTTGGGCAAGCTTCGAATTGGCATGATCTCGTGCATGCAACAACACAGAAATTGCAACATAGTTTCAGCATGCATGCCATATTATCCCTGGAGGAGAAGAGAGCAACTGGTAGCACTTTACCGGAGTAGAGTGCACTACATGTAGTTCTGAGTCAAGCTTCACGATCGATAAGACTAAATTTGAATTTGAGCCTCTTGTGGTGCAAAGGGACGTTGACCTATCCACCCCGCATGGTGCGAGCCGGCCCCTCCCAAAATACTCGGGTATAAAGAATTGATAACTTCTCTTTAAAAAATCGAACTCGGACGAAGCAAAACATGACCAGAAGTTCCTGACCCCACACTCCCGCACAATGACCACCTCCGCGCCGTCGTCGACGTCCCGTGACCCCTGGGCCGACGCCCTCGACATCCTCCAAACAACACGGCTCACCCCCACCGAACTCTCCGAACACAAACACCTCTTGACGCCGCCGCAGCAGCAAGTAGGCACAGGTCAGCCCTCGAGCCCGTCTCCCCCGTCATACACCGCCCTCACGACGGCAATTGCGCTCGCGAAAGCAAAGCGGGCCGAATGCGAGCAGCAAAAGTACGCCATAACTCGCCGACGCGGGCCTTCGGGCCAGTCGGAGAAGATCTATCTCAGGGACCAGGTCGGCGGAATTCTGGAGTCGCTGCAGACATTCTCGACGTCGCTGGGCCCTGTGGCACTGGCGGTCGGCCAGGCATTCCCGCCGATTGGCATCGTGTGGGGGTGCTTCTGCACAGCATTGAGCGTACGTGTCAAACTCTTTAAAGCGTCATCCGGAGTTTGGCCAACCTGACTGTGATGGCGTGGGAATGATATTATAGATGGCGACAAGCGACATTGAGACATACTCCAAGCTCATGACTGCGCTGGACGAAGTGGTTACAATCATGATGAGGACTAAGGCATATGAGGCGCTGTACTCGCCTTCACCCGCAGCCTCGAAATCCGCTGCGGATGCTGCACCCCCGCCATACAATGCATCGGCAACACCTGCGACTGCGCCGTCGGAGGGGAGAGACAGATTGTTGACCAGCCTCCCGGGGCTTTATGCGGCGATTTTATTATTCTCCGTGAGGGCTGCACAATATTTTGGAAAATCTTCGTGGAGTGGGTTTACCTTTGGCTATTGATCTGAACGGTGCGGAATGCTGATGAATTTGATAGAGCGGATGGTAAAGAGCATCCATAAGCCCTTTTTAGTGGAATTCCAGCCGCTGCTGGATGAAATCTTGACACAAGAGATGGCTGTTACAAAAGAAGTTGGGTTGATACTTGCGGAAGGTATTGAAATTTGTTGAAGGTTCTTACGGCGAAAGGGTTCCGTGCTAACGGTAGATGAATGTCACAGACTCGACAAATTCACTTCTATTTCACCAAACCACACATATCCAACTCAACGTCATTACGCAAAAGGTTTCAACACTGCAGGCATTGCTGGAGGAAGAGGTGCAGGAGGAGCATCTCCGGCGAGCCGAACGCGAGGCAGTGAAGCAGAGGGTCCAGGATGAAATGTCTCGGAGCGTTCGGCTGTGGCTGAAGCCTGTAGAAACGGACTATGAGCGAGAGAGATCGTGGAATAGTTATAAAAAGGGGACCTGTGAGTGGGTCTTGAAGGAGGATGACTTTGTGTCTTGGGTTGCGGAGGAAGATTCGGAGAAGGGGGAGACAAGAGCAAAGGCATTAAGGGTCGTCGGGATCCCTGGTAGGTCAACTCCAGCTTCTTTTTATATCAATATACTCATATTGAGCAAGGCGCGGGGAAATCTGTCCTGTCGGCATTCCTCATCAATCGCTTTCGCCAACCTCCGGCCACCTCCTCCGAACCAGCTAGCCAATCGCCCATTGTCTTGCACTTCTTTTTCAAAAATCGATCCTCGGACAGCAACAAAGTCCTTCATCTCCTGCGAAACCTGATTGTCCAGCTCTTGGATTATTCACCCACCTCCCCGCCTCCATCGGCATCCCAACCGAACCCCCCCAGCAACCTTTTCCTCAGCATGGCCAACACCGAGCGTGTCAACACCGGCGCCCCACATGCCGCGGCGGTCGAAAAGCTATGGGACCTCTTCGTGTGCATGCTGTCCCTGCTCGGCGAACACAGGCCGGTATACATCGTCGTCGACGCCCTTGACGAGTGCACCGACCGCGACGAGAGCCGACTGGCGGAGAAGATCCTCGCGCTCTGCACCACGGCAAAGCTGAATGCACCCGTCAGAATATTCCTCACCTCGCGCCCCGAGCCGGACATTGAGCTCGCATTCCCCGACCCCGCCGTCTTGCCCAAGATCCTGCTCTCGGCCTTGCATGTTTCGGCCGACATCCGGCTGTACATCACCGAGCAGATTCGCACAAAGCACCCCAAGCTGCTCAGGTACGAAGCCAAGATTGTCGAGCCGGTGGTGCGCATGTCTGCTGGCATGTTTCGCTATGCGGCGCTCATGCTGGTGGATCTCTCGGTCCCGTCAAAGCTGCGCCTGGTGGACCGACTGGCTACACTTCCGGCGGGGATTTACGAGCTGTATGAGCTCATTCTGGAAAAGCTACCCCAGGAGACACTTGATCTACGGCAAACGGTGTATCGGTGGCTATGCCTTGCCAACCGCGAGCTCAGCATCTCGGAGCTGGCGTTGATTTATTCCACAGAAGGCAACGAGAAGTTTGATATCGATGGAGTGATGCTGGTGGAGGCGGACGATATCATGGCCGCCTGCGGAACACTGGTGGAGATTGACGAGGGCCAGAGAGTCAGATTTTCACATCTGAGTGTCAAGGAGTTTTTGCTTCTGCCACCGGGGAGGATGAGATCGAAGGATGGTTTGGTGCTAGAGTGCCTCGTGGATAAGATGAGGGGGCAACTCATTGTTTGCACAACCATTTGTAAGCCGTTTGCCCTTCACGAGTACTGGCTCGCGCACTGTGGCCAAGCTAACTGCCTGTGTGTGTCTAGTTACAATGTTGGCGTCTGAAAACTTTCGCGAAAGGTATTTCGAGGAAATGGATGATGTCAATAGGGGTGCATACGAGACTGGCGGGATGTACATGCAAGACGTCAAAAAGCTAGAAGATAAGCAGGAAGCGACTGTGGAACTGAAGGATGTATTGGGAGAGGTTGGACCTCAGGAGGAGGACAGAGAACTGTCAAAAGAGTCGTCACGTGCATCCTGGTGGGGACGGAGACTGGGGATGGCTGGTTCGATCAATCGAGTATTGAATTGGCTCTCACCTGCCACAAATGGCCAACAGCAGCAGACCGAAGCTCTGGGGGCAACGTCCACCGAAAATACTGTGCCAGAGATAGTCATTGATAGTGGGGAGGATAATCAAGGCCAGGCCCAGCCAAAGGAGGAGGAAAAGGGAAAGAGGGAGAGGGGAGATCATGACAATGAAGACAAAGAAGACGGAGAAGATGAAGCCGATGAAGATGAAGATGAAGAAGAAGACGAAGGAGAGGAAGCAGAAAAAGAGGAAAAAAATGAAGAAGAAGAGAGTGGAAAATACCAGCCAAGGGCTAGAATTATATTTCACTCGGACTACTCTGCCTCTGTCGTCGACCCAGAGGCGTACGCAGCCAATAGGGCCCGCGGTATAGACTACGGCCCCAGAGCGTCGCTCCTATACCCAGTGACCGAATGGATGTGGCATCTGCGGGATCTCGAAGCACGGCCCGAGCACCCGGCGGACGATGACGACTCTGATTGGAATGTCGGCCTCTCACGGCTCGATGCTCTGGTCGATGCATTCATGGCCACAGATACAGAGCACTTTCGGCAGTGGCAGCGTGTGTTTGCCCGGGCCACGGTGCGCTTCGCGGGGCGCAATTTCAACCTCGACGTCGCCGGCGACTGTTACTCGACCGCGCTACATATGGCGGCCTCGTACGACCTGCCCCGGCTTGCCGCGCGCTTGCTTGCTGGCGGCCGCGACGACCCGCACAGGACCGACTCGTTCGGGAGCACGCCGTTGCACTGGGCCGCATGTTTCCGCGCTCCGCGCGTGCTTACTTTGCTCCTTGACCACGGCTGCCCGGTGCAGGTGCGCAACCTCAAGTGGGGTTACAGCGCGCTGCACTACTCCGCCATGGGCGTGCCGGGTGATGGGAAGGAGCGCGAGGCGGCTATTGCGGCGCTCGGCGTGCTGCTGGACCGAGGGGCGGCAGTGGATGCGCGCGACAGGCTGGGCAACACGCCGCTCCACACGGCAGCCTACAACCGCAACGTGCCGCTTTCTTGCCTAGCCGCGCTCCTCGACCGCGCGCCGGGCCGCGGGCTCGCGCTTCTAAATGCCGAGCGCGAGACGCTGCTGCACCGCGCCTGCCGCGGTGGGAACAGTGCCGCCGTCGGCTTCCTGCTCGGCTGGGGCTTCGACCCGAACGTGCGCGACCAAGCGCTCGAGACGCCGCTGCACGAGGCCTGCATGAGCAACGAGCCCGCCGTAGCCGCAGCGCTGCTCGCCCACAACGCCGACGCAGGGGCGCTCGAGCAGTACGGCTCCGCCCCGCTGCACTATGCGGCCAGCAACGACAAGGCGCAGACGGTCGCGTTGCTGCTTGCGCACGGCGCGGACGCCAATCTTCGGCACGGGCCGACGCAGATGACGGCCCTGCACTTTGCCGCGCGGCGCTGCCACCTCGGCACGATCAAGATCCTTGCGGCCGGCGGCTGCGACCTGCTTGCACGGGACTCCTCGGGCCGAACTGCGCTGCACCACGCCGCCCGAAAGGGCCACCCGGCAACCATCGCGTACCTCCTCGCCCAGCCGGGTCTGGCTGCCATTGCCGACGCGCCCGACGCACACGGCACGACCGCCCTGCTCCGTGCGGCCAAGAACGGCCACGCCAAGGCGATCGGCCAATTTATCTCCGCAGGGGCCGATGTCAACACCCGCGACTGTCATGGGCGGACGGCCCTCTTTAGCATTGCATGGCGGGGCCGGAAGTGGGCCGTGGGAGAGGAGCCGCCGCTGTCGCTATACGCAGGCTATGATTCTGTAAAGGCCTGCCTCTTGTGCAACTGTTTCGAGTGCTGGCAGGATCACAGGTACATCGAGTGTGCGCGGCTGCTCCTTGACGCCCGTGCGGATCCCTCAGTCGAGGTGGCAGGGGTGTCTGCCGTTCCGTGGTTAAAGAGTGTTGGGTTGGCAACTGGACTAATTGAGGAAAATGCCATTCCTCAGGAGAATGTGGATACATTGCAATGAGTGTTGCAAATATTTATAGACCATTAATGATGTAGTAGTTCAGCTAGCGATACTACATTGATACATACACATGTACCTTATGAGACTCCGGTAAACTCTTAAAACTGTGAAAACAAGGTTAAATAATATTCAGGCATAGATTTCGCCCAATGTAACCTTTTCAGTAACATTGAGCTGAATTTTTATATTTTGGGTGGTTTTTAATTGGAGTTATGTGTATTTTGTTTTTTAAATACAGTGTATTGGGTATCACCAGGAAAATACTTTTCAAAATACTTTTCCAAGCCTTTTGAAAGGAGTCAAAATATTTCGAAGCATTCTTAGTGGCAAATGGTGGCAATTTGCCACCGATATGCTTATTCATTATTTACATAATAAACTTATGTCAGGAACTCTTAATATTGTGGCAAAAAACAGCTTGGTATGAGAGGTTGTGGCAAATATGCTACATTGGACTTGAATCTAGCATGGAAATCCGGATATATGACTGAGAGATCCCTTGTTCAAGAACATTTACCTGGTCGCGCAATGGTTCATAATGTACGTATACCAGAATATCAATTCTCCTCCATGGATAAAAGACCTGCTCTTAGTCCCATCTGTGAACAATTCAAACCCCAGACAATATACTTGTGCTATGGGCAAGCTTGTTTCTACCAGTATTATGTATTTGAAAGGAATGAGGTTTATGGGAGAATTGAGCGTAATTGTGATTTTATCAAAGTACATACATACACCATGCAAAAGAAAAACCGAATGTGAACTCTGGATAATACAACTCATGAAAATCCCACACAATCCAACCAGCTATTACTTCTTGTCGGGGTTCGCTGAAATTTGGAAATAGCTCCATGGTGCCCTAAAATTTGTGCCACCTTGACCATGGAATCTCACAGTCTTCTTTTCTCCAACAGTCTCGATTGAGCGGATATATCGTTTTCCCTTCACTTCCCAGAATTGCACAACCTCCGCTTTTTTCTGATTCAACGGCAACGATTCCCATGGAATAAGGGTTATCGATGTAGGATAATGACCAATAGGTCTAACTTCCCCATGTCATCACCGGGTGATCTGCGTCAGTATGCTTCATTCCATCACCAAAGTCGAGGGTAATTTTCATGTCCTTGGGCCATCGATCATATGGGACATCAGTGAGCGCATTTGCACATGCAACTACTGGAGCTATAAAAAGATCGGACCATCGCTCAAGTTGCTTGCGTACTTGTTTATAATCCTCATGTTCTTTATGTGAAAATTGACAGATTGTCCGGTGGTCCCTGTGAAGCGGGGTTTGTTGCTCGTGGAGGAGGTGGAGTAACGCAGATTGCTGGTCGACAACCTAGAGATGACCAACATATGTATAGTGAGAAAACTATGTATTCAAAAATGTACATAATTTAAAGCTTGCTGGACAAAGGGCAACATCGATATACTTTCCAATTGTCAGAAAGTCTCACTCACAACTTCATGAAATACCTTCACAAACTCTTCTTTGATAACCGTCTTTTTTGTTACATAGAATGATGAGATCTCCAAGCCGTCATATTGTCGGGAATTGGTCTTAGGCTCATCAATCAACTCTTTTCTGAGCTGTAATACGGTAGATGGACCCTAGCGCGTGTCCATTTGCCGTTAGATTTCCGTGCGGTGTTGCTAGAAATATAATTCCGCGAATTACGTTTGAGGTAACTTGTGTCCGTTCTTCCTCGTGTGCAATCCTGAGAGCCTTAATCAGTGCGTCCATCGTATTGGCTCAATATCCACCATCGCACAGACTTTTCTTTTGGGGAATTTTTGAAACCTATCGGGGTACTACGTGTATACTATTCCCCCCGAGAGAATGACATATGAATACTAACGGACAATGATGCTCCTCCTGGTAAATTCACGTAAACCCGTGAAGTTGTCAGCGGAATGATATTCTATAAAGGGCGAATTCGTCTGTTCATAGCAACTAATTACCCTTGAGTGTCTATGATCCACGAGCTGCACCAGAAGAGCTTTTGCAAAATCGGATATGCCGCTCACGGATCATAACCATATGTCATGACCCGTGCTTTTGGTAGATTTGCTGGTACAAAGTCCCGAAGCCACATTGCGCCAACAGCATCATTTACCTTCCATGTGCGGAAGGCATGTCCATTCAATACATGCATGGCTACAATCAGTTTGTTAGTAGCCGAGGAGGGAGGATAAAATAATGGAAAATGAAAGCATAGCAGGATTTGCATTGAGCTGGGAATTTTGACATCTCTGAGCAGTGGGAATCGTGGCAGTTGATGATATTCTTTTCTTTAAGGGTCGTGTGGCTAAAAACAATAGCTCAAGCTCTTGGTGATCATGTGCTTCAAACTCAACTTTGGACATTCCAGGGAGCCCGAAGCCAAGCGTAAAAGGCTGGTTCAAGCTTACTTAGATCCTAGCTCAGTCAAAAAAAATTAATTGTAGTTGTGTTTCAAGTTCAATTACGCTGTCGGTATGAGCGATCTCTCGAGTCTAGAGGGATCCGGATCCGCATCCGGAGGATAGGAAAGTTCGCCCATGCTCTAGATGTTGGAATAAGTGAAAGCAGGCAGACTCTAGAGCGAGTGGTTTATCATACAAAAATTTCGTTCTTCAACCAGGCCCCAATATACCCATTAATCTTCTGCCATGTCTTACATATATTATCAAAACATTCCTCGACATTTCCCAGCGGGTAATCAAGGGATTCTCCTCCACTTTCCCCCCTAGTGAAACCCACATGCCATTTTCTTTTTGTGTATTACCTATTCCACCTGCGCCTATCTGGAACGATCATCTAGAATCGATAGTATCATACATGTTTAAACTTTTTAGCGCGCGTACTAGGTCACTACTAATGTTAATATCTACCTTTGAAGTTGCCGAGAAATATCCGAGATTCAAGGGAGACTAATGTTGAAGTTTATCCCAACGTCAGGCCGTGATTATCCTGTTTTATCAACGTTGGACTGCGGTGAAGGCACAATATTTTGGGGGCGAAGGATGGAAGCGATTTGTCCAGAATGTAAATCGCGGGAACGGTAGAGTAGCTATAGGGGCCAAAATTGATTATATAAAAAACAAATGCCAGCTCCTTCTTCATTACCGCCACAATATCTCCTTGTCCACTGATGACACGATTTTAGATTTCTCTTTATGCTGGGGAAGAGGAACTTTCGAACTAATGCATACATATGCTTTTTCTGCGCCTTTTTACACATACATCTACATAGGTAGTTCTTACCAAGCAAAGTATTGGAATGATAAGATGGCAGATAGAAGTCCAATTCTTGAGGACGAAAATTAATTTGAAAGCCATTTACATATCTGTCCTCCTCCTGAATATCCCAATTCCTCAATGGATTCCACGAACACCCCATATATGGGATGCCGTGCCACAATCCTACATATACAATGCACATTGAAACCAATATCTTGAGCCTTACTCCGCGCTTGACGTTCCAATGAACTATGTGTATCACCGCAAGTATTAGTACGTTGCCGTTATTGTAATTTGTAAAACAGATCATATAAACTCACTTCTGGGAATTGTGCAAGTGCCTCATAGTCATTGGCCTTGACCAGTGCCCACGTAGCCTCCACATCGGCATACTTTGCCACCTCGATTTCCCTGGTCTTGCCGTCGGGGAGGGTATAAGTGACTCCGAATCTCTCCTTCTGGACCTCCGTTCTCCTCGTCAGGCGTGAGTACGGGTAGAACCAGTTTGCTGCATGGAGGCCTCCCCATTGTGGCGCGGCGACACAGTGGGTGCCACTGCCAGCTTCGTCGTAGTAGGTGCTGCATCCGCTGCTGGTGTAAACCTGACCCTTTGCGCCGCTGGGGATATTCTGGAAGCTCACGGACCGCGCCCAGGTGCCTGTGACGTAGCATTGACCATTGTTGGCGTCGTAGATTTGCCAGAATTGGGTTGCGCCGCAGGTGTAGTTTGGTTCGATCCAGAGGATATTCACTGCCGCAGCGGGAATGGAGAATACAGAGAGGACAGAAAGGGCAAGGACTGAGAACTGCATTGTGAGATGTGGATTCGCGGTGGGAATATTGGAATGTTTGGATGGGAGGATAGAGAACGAATATATTGGACTGGATGCCTTCTACTTATAAGCTTTGAACACAATGAAGGCCGTGTACGAAAAGTACTAATGTGGTCCTTGCATACTTGAATATCGGACTGGACATCAATGAGCTCGTAGGGTATGGGATCGAGGTGTACAAGTTCGAGGCTAACCTGGTAAATGATACACCATCCGTGAATCGCCAAAAAATCCGATATCGGTCAGCAATCTGCAGATGGAAGTTGAAAAATTCAGAAGAAGTGAACGTCCACCCGCGCCCCAAAGCACTCTGCTACAGAACGCTAGTCTCAATAATGAACGATTTCGCGGACGCGGATGCCACCGGATCCGCTATTGGAATCTTCTTCCACGACATCTCAAACGTGACCATGACTCCATAGTATGCATCAATCGTTGCAAACCAACCTATCCCTAGTTTACCGAATCATACCGTCGCCTAAGATGCAAAATCGCCTTTGTAAATCCAATCTTTTATATGAACACCATATGGTAAATGTACAAGCACGGAAGCGAGGACATTTTATAACCGGTCGACTCCATATTAACCACGGCGCAGTGGAACCACTCACTTCTTGTACTCTAGCTTATTCCTGACGCGCGTTGAAAAGCTTAATCCATCCGCAGTCATCCGGGGCTAGTGTCAATTGCAAGGTACGCAGGGTTTATGAATCGGATGTGCTTTGCCGTATACGTATACTCGAGTATCAGTCCCATAACTACCGATGACTGGCTATGAAAACCATATTTCCATATTCCAGTCTAGTGTTGTGAGCCGATATCAATCACCCCCTGCTATCATAATTTCAAAGCAGGTACCTTCGAACCAAATGTATGAAGCTCAAGGCCAGTGGAAACGTTCGACAGACGCTGATTGCACTTCAAGAATATTTCAATTGGTTAATGAAGTTGAAGTCAGGTTCAAAGTTGTATATGCATTACGAGAAAAACTTGAAATGGGTTTTCACATTAAAAACCAATCCTGTCATGGGTCATAATAACCACATTTGGAAGGTGGGCTTCGAAGTTCCCGTTTCGGAGCGAGTACTCAAGTACGCCAGCGCCCCCGCATTCGCATTCGTATTCACACCCTAGGCCTGCTTGCCTGAAAAGTTTTCATGACGATCGATTCATTAGTAAGAAAGCATGGGTGATTTTGGTCGAATTTTGTCAGCCAATTATCGAGCATTGTGATTCATTAGATCATCATCTCTGTGGCTCCACATATGCATGTTAGCCTCGGGACTAGCAAACCTGCATGGATGCATGGAAGTGTCGACTCTACGGAGTATGAAATTTTGAGTTGCAAGTGCAGTCCAAATGGTACCTAAGCGCCCCATGGCCATCCATCTGCGTACATATACCTACGGTTATATATAATATGCATGCCAAAAACGCAAAATGTAGTATTTGTACAAACTTACAGCTTGTAAATTTGCAAAAGCTAAAGTTTCTGCTATATGTATAGATCTGATGTAGATTCAATGTGAGTTATCTTACAGGAAGCTGGAAAGTGGTCAAATCGTTCAGTCTTCTTTTGCAACGGAACACCAAAGACATTAGGATCCTCAGTCCCGATATCATGATATGTACAGTACCAGCTCGTCCCCTCGATGCACGTCCCGAAGCTGCTTTCCAAGAATGATATTGCTAAAACGCATAGCAAGTAGCCTGGTCATAGCAAGTATTTCCCCACATGCCGCCAGAATTAATGCCATGGAGTCTGGTCTTCACAAAGCCCATCCTTAAGCTTTAGTCTCGTGCGCCCCGCAATTTACACTAATACACTCGAATGACTACAGAGGACATGAAAGTAATATATGATGTAAAACAAAAAAAATTACTCTTTGGCGGGGAATTGAACCCCGGTCTCTCGCGCGCTGGGAGAAATCCTGACAGGCGAAAATACTGACCACTATACTACCAAAGATTAGTTCATGTCAACTGGGATAAATGGCAATATATGTACCCATAATAATATGGGCAACCTCCATTATCAACATTTGCGATGAGACGCACAAGAACAACATGAGACAACGCACAATAAATAGGTATCTTAATAACTAAATGGGTACGTTGTTGAATAGCTGCCAAGGCTGCGGCTGAGGTGCCAATATTGATATGGTGGGTGACTGATGGACATTATCTAGAGTAACATGTCAGTAGTCCGTTCCGCATCTCAGTACAGTTACTCGTATTGGAAATCCAGAAACAGAGATCAACGACTTGGTCAAGCGAATCAGTGCTATCGTTATCAATCACAAATCGCCTTGATACAACCCTCATAAGATGTCCAAAAATCCAGCGTCGAGTTCGAGCGCAAACAATGCGCATTCACCAGCGAGAAAGAGGCAAAGAATTCTCGGGAGTAATCAATATATCGATGCTAGCCATAACCTGAATAGTCATAACATTGTCAACATGGACAACAGAGTCAACAATAGCATTGATAACAGGGTTATCACAAACAACGTTGTCCTTACCCGTGACAAGGAAGAAGATTTGCGAAATATCCGTATCTGGCTTGGAGGTATTCCCAACGATCGCGAATATCGCCGCAACTTACAACTTCATACACCCGGAACCTGCTTGTGGATTTCAAAGGGTGAAGAATTTATAGCGTGGACAAAGGGGGAAGCCACACCCATTTTATTCATCTCCGGCAAGCCTGGTTGGTCTCCTAGGCCTTAAATAATCTCTTGACGGCGGTCGATATTGGTCGGAAAGGCTGACCTTTGGGGGTTGAATTCTTGTCTCATTAGGGGCAGGCAAATCTGTACTATTATCCCACGTTCTACACGAATTACAAAACATACTTCAGCAAGATGCAGTGATTCTGCACTTCTTCTTCAAATACAACGATACCAAAACAAATTCCTCAATATCCATGATCACCACACTCATATATCAGCTCATCCAAAGGTGGCTAAATACCGACGGTATCAACAGCTTGAGCGCAGCAAGAAAAGAGAGTAACTCTAAGCATTGCAACGACTTTAGCCAGGCATGGGATCTCTTTATCAACCTCATCGAGCATTTTGGGGACGAAAATCCTACGAAGGTGGTTCACGTTTTGATTGATGCATTAGATGAGTGTACCCAGGTTTCAAGAGGCGATTTTTTGCAAGCCTTGGGCGCAAATGACCGTAGCTGGCACCACTTGAGGGTCCGTTTTCTCATCACAAGCCGACCCGAACATGATATCACAGAGGCTATGGAACCTCTGACAATTGGGATGACGATAAATCTAAGTTCGGAATTCCGTCGAGTGAATAAGGATATCAGGCAATATGTCGTGAAGCAGACTACCGCTCCAAAATACAAACATCTACATCCATTCATGGATAACATCGTTTCAACTCTTTCAGGTTAGAAACCCCACCCCCCCCCCCACCCCTGCCAGTTGGGTGAATAAATGCCAACTGAACATTCTTCAGAAAAATCACAAGGGATGTTTCGGTATGCAGCACTAGTGCTCGACGAGCTGTGTGAACCCTCAGAGTATACAGTTGAAGAGATTCTCAACGCAATACCCCCGGGACTTGCTGGTATTTATGTATGGATACTGGATCATCTATCAAAAAAAGGCTCACATGTCAGGTTTCGAAAGAAAGTCTTGACATGGATTGCGATGGCCCGCCGACCAATCACGGTGTACGAAATGGCACTTGTGTGTGCGACCCGGGAGGGTGAAAGCCAGTTCGATCCCACAATGAAGCGCTTGGCTGTGCGCAAAGATTTTCTCTCTGCTTGTGGGCCGCTTATCGAAATTACTGCCGCTGATACGCTTCAGTTTACCCATTTTTCGGTCAAAGAGTTCCTTCTCGTTAACGAAGATTACAACGAAGAAATAATAGAGCTAGGCGATATTGGCAGTTGTACGCAGTACTTGATTTCGAAACCCAGTCTGGCACATCTCGCTATACTCCGAACGTGTAGTAAGTATCTGAATGCGGGTGAACGTTATCTGCAATCACAAATGCAAACTCGCAGTAGTTTGAATACTAATAATGTACATGGGTAAAATAGTTAAACAGCTCAATTCCGAAGCGTTCCTTGATTTGCACAGGGATTGGACAATTGCAACTCCGAATTCAGACAAGGTGCCCTTCAGCAGTCTCATATACAGCATATCCCAATGGATGCACCACGCCGCCCAGGACGGTGTGGATACAGAAGTTGGGTGTGAGCCAGACCAGGCCTGGTCTGATGTCATGAACTTTCTTACAAGCCCAAGTTTTAGAAAATGGCAAATGATCTTCAAAAGGGTGCAATTCGCTGATAATTTTGTGGACTACACGGATGGCTCGATCTACAAAGATATTATAGTTATGAATGTATTACAATTCTGCGCAGCATTCGGCCTCGTTAAACCAATTCAATGTATTCTCCGGACAGGAGCCTGGATTAATCGGCTTAATGAGGGTGCCGGTGACGAATGCAATGCGGCACCCGCACTTCATTTAGCAGCGCGCGGAGGACATGAAAATATCATCTCGCTGCTCTTAGACAAGGGCGCAGATGTGGAGAAGAAACTCGGCGACGCTGAGTGGACTCCATTAAAGCTTGCAATATACACAGGGCAAAAGAATGCCGTGGCGATGCTACTAAAGAGGGGCGCGGAAGTTCAATTCAACATAGGGCCTAAAAGCCTGTGGACACCTTTCCAACATGCGGCATCAGAGGGATGGATCGAGATAATGTCCCTACTCTTGGAGTGGGGAGCAAGCATAGAGCAGGAGAGTTTTTTCGGCATCACTGCGCTGCATTGTGCAGCGGCCGGAGGGCGAAGTAGGGCCATACAGCTGCTACTTGAGCATGGCGCAAATGTAAATAGCATTGGCACGCGAGATGGCTATACTCCGCTGCACAGCGCGGTCTGTTGGGGCACTGTTACCTTTGATGGTGCGCAAGCCGTAGGGCTATTAATAGAAAAAGGCGCAAATATTGAGCAAAGATGTAGCAGTGGCAGGACCCCTTTACACCACGCAGCCATCAAGGGATGTGAGGTCATGACAAAATTACTGGTAGACAAAGGCGCAGATGTGATGGCGAGGGATAAAAAAAATTGTACCCCAGCAGACTTAGCAGGTCTCCGAGGGCATATTGGGGTACAAAAAATGCTAATAGAGAGGATGATGGGAGTTAACGGAAATTGAATTCGGAGAAGTCGCGTGTGCATACCGATCTCAAGCATGCTGATATCCGAATTGCTGGGGACGAGACTAGGGCATCTTTGACTTTGTCCTTTCAAGGGATTCTATTCTGAAGTATAACGCCGGCCGAAGCCGGGTTCCGGCGCACCCTCCGAAAGTGATCTTTGAGGGATTTCTGCTCTATAAGCAATTCAATTTATAAAAAATCAAATACATGAAATCAAAGTAAAGAAAGCGTAGAACATGTACACAGCAGGTCAGTTATAATGTATCTCGAAATGTTATTTTTTCAGAGTGAGGAGTATACCAAGTTAGGAAACAAAGATAGAAGCTTGATGGGTTTTAGAGCCGAGGGGTTCCTGATCTCAGCAAACTGGCTCTTGTGGTACATGTCTCAATTGATACATATGGCGAGGGAAAAAATCAAAAATCAAGGGATTTCATTTATACGAGCGCCGCTGTGTTGGAAGTCTTTGGATGGTGCTCTTGCCCATAGAAGTGCTGAACACAAGAATCCGTGGTAGATCATGTATAATACCGGTACTTCTCAGGTATATAAATATGTAACAACTATCAATGAAGCAGCAAGCCATAGCCTGGGATCTAGATCTGGAGTTTAGTCTAAAGCTTGAAATCATTGTGTATCGACGAGAATATGTAGGTTTAGGGCAGCTTCCATTGGGCCATTACCCGCGATTTCCCCTGTAGTGGGAGAAGGTTCAAATATGATTTGAAGCCCAATGATAAACCGAGCTTCATATTTTTGAATTTAAAAGTAATTTCCGCCCACATCCGCATCCTCACTTCAATCATCGCCCAAATCAATGTACTGGACGTTTCCAAAACCAGACAATCCCAATCCGGTCCTCATATAGGTCACTCCTTCCCAAAGCAGAGTGTGCGAAATGAGACTAGCGCTGGCACTCGGAAAAGTTTTGGATGTTTCATACGTATGTGCATGTGCAAAGTAGAAATTAGGAATTCAGAGGTCGGCATGTTGAACGCCTAAGCTTCACGATCCCCCCGGCCACTTACCTCCTCCCACCGCCGGAAGTGTTGAACATCAATGGTCTTCATATCAATAGTGCTTCAAGGATTCAAGCGCACGTGCGGCAGCGGCGGGGGACTCAATTTAGAAAATTATTTGCTACTACATGCATGTATATGCTATACAGTGCCTGCGGCCACCACACTCTTTTCTATGCACTTGATGAGATATCGAGCATGATAGATTTCGATACGTGGACAACAATGCAATATGGAAGTGATTCTACATCTTTTTGAAGCGGCATAATACTCTACACAAGATGCCTCTATGCATGCGGCATGCGCAGCTAGGTACCAACTTTTCATTCTATAGGGTGGGTGCATATAAACATAATTATTATTCCAAAGAGATGATGGCCTACTGGGTTATGCCCTACATGTACCTCATATGTACGAGTACCTACTTCCTAATTGGGTGGAGATGGTTATGTGGGCATCCCTGGTGTCGTAGATATCGTTGAATAAATTCTTTGATTATGATTTATGTAACTACATGTGCTTTTGGATTTTGGGAATAGCATTCAGCCAGGTGTGGGGACGGAAAGCCGTTAACGTGGACGCTGCAATTTATGGCGTAAACTTGAACCTAGTAGATCGATACGAATTCTTTATAAAATACATCGTACTTCTCACATATGAGAAAGTCCAGATTGGGTTAACTTACTCTAGTACAAATACCGCATTTGGAAATTGAAGGTTGGCACTGTATTCGGATGCGGTGTCGTGGAACTTTCACATGCAATAGCAGTACAGTCTCGAACTGGCCTTTGCAACACTTTAGGTATATATGTGGAGTTCTGGGTTCGAACGGATGGATGATGGCCCCAACCTTTACCACTGGGGATCTGCACACTCTTGGAAATTCGATCTCTACCAACTATCAGTAGGTAATTACCTAGTTTCATAGATGCAAATCTACGAGTAACGTCGTATTTATGTATGGAAGAGTATAATCGTACCTGTGCATTGCAGCCAGCCACGAGACTAGCAGCCAGCTGAGTACCAAGTACCAAGTAGGTAAATAAAGTATCTACACAGATCGAGCTTGGCATCTGCAAAACATTCTTGCTTGATTGGGCGCTGTGAAGAGTTGTGATTGTAGCACGAGACTATGATTCTAGGCAGACAAACCAGCTACCTCGCCTCGTACTCGAGTAAGGTAGAGTCTTCTTGTGCTCGTGCATATGTGAGCCCCAGATTCGCAGGAGCGGCCAACGCCTTCATGCACAAGAGCCGCAAATAATACAAAGTTCATGGGGCGGGGTGTGCCGAATGTTTTTTTATTGGCCCAATGTATGACGCGGAAGAAGAAGGGCTGAAGTTTCGATAGGTATCAGTCTTGATGGCGGAGGTTTTCAGGGAAATATAAACGTACAATGGGTACGAATTTCAGATTACTTGATTGTTGGCGTCCAGATGGTAGATTTGATTTACACTGTATCGGTTCATCTCAATTGAAGTAATTGTGATCCCCCCATTATCCACTCGATCGCTCCACTTCGCCTCCGCCGAACCATCGTTCCGGGAGTCATGTATTCCCCGCGCCTCCATTATCTCTTGATCTCTGCACTTTTCTTCACATTCCCACTGCTAGTTGGGGCACACCATACACCCGCGGACGACACACCCGCAGCCAAGATCAAAACCCCCGGCCCACTCCCCACGGATGAATACGCCAGAAACAAATCCTCCCTCGACTACGGCCAACTCCACGCTCGGTATGCCGAGGCCCTCGTCTGCGGCTACGCGGGCCCAACGGGGGTCATCGGCTTCTACTTTTGGTTTTCTGGGATGATTGCCCCGCTCTACGCCATCCTGCAGCTCCTATACATCGACCTCATTGCGGCGGACGCCATGGTCCGCTACAAGCTCAGAAAGTTTCCCCTCCTATACAGCAAAGTCTCGGTGGGCGATGCGGACAAGGTCACAAAGAAGAATGCGCGGCTCCACCACGAGCGCGGCTCCGAGCACGGGCGGATAAAGTGGTGGCTCGTCCTTGAGCTGGTGTCGATCGCATACGACATCTACCGGCTCGTCATGACGGGGTTGACATACCGCAAGTGTGCGACCGTTGCGGGCTTCGAGATCATCCGCGGGTTGTGGAAGGCATTTATCGCCGTGCAAGCAACGCAACTCCTGAGTGCGGCGTTTGTCGTCGTGCTCCTCGACATGCTCAAGGCTAGGGCATTGAGCAAAGC
Organism: Peziza echinospora; assembly: GCA_024516245.1. Classification (NCBI taxonomy): domain Eukaryota; kingdom Fungi; phylum Ascomycota; class Pezizomycetes; order Pezizales; family Pezizaceae; genus Peziza; species Peziza echinospora. Next base: position 21,406 of record JAJLQT010000085.1, on the reverse strand, counting down.
AAAGCAGATCGTCCTGGCGGCAATCTCCTGCTTCAGCTTGTACTGCTGGCTCGCGCTCGGCTGGTTCGTCTACTACCACCCCATCTCCAGCATCGGGCTACTACACAACCACGGCCACGATTACATGGGGCTCTTTGTGAGCACCCGCGCGCTCATGGTTGCGCTGATACCGTTTTTCCTCTGGGTGCTGATGGCGGGGTATCTGGCGGTGTATCTTGCGTTCAAGATTGTGTGTTGCTGCAAGTTTTGGTGGCCGGTGCTGATGATGGCGACGGCGGTGTTTACGCTGTCTGGCCTCGGCTTTGCGGCGGTGGGGTGCGTCCGGCTGGGGAATATTGCGGGGGATCCCTGGGGGTTGTTTATTCTGAAGGAGAGGCTGGGGAAGGTAACCGCCGCGGTTTTGGGGGCGTATCCGCCGTTGACGGTCTTGGTGGCGTTTGCGGGGTGGTTTGCAATTTGAATGAATATTTTTGGTTTTTTTTATCCTTATAGTGCACGTGGCTATGAGTCTTTAGTTAGTATATATGGTTATACTCGTTCGAGGGAACCCCCTACGGTACAAAGGCACCATACAAATTCGGGGAAAGCTTAGGCTATACCTTCCTGTGGCGTAGGATATTGCCACCCCGATCTATCTTATTGCAATAGACACATAAGCAGCCATGTACGCCTATGAAGCTCTAAGATAGACTACATGAAGGATAGAGCATAGATAGAGCTATATTGACTTATGGTAAGCTGGGGAGAGGCTACGGTATATCAATTCTCGTGTAAAGGTTTTCTAACTTAAGCCATAAACATTATAAACAGCTTGTGTAGTGTAGACAGCTCCACAGCTCAGACAGCTCCGCAGCGTAAAGAGCATCCACAGCATGAAGAGCATCCGCAACGTAGACAGCTCCCACAGCGCAGCGTAGACAGCTTCCGCAGCGTAGATAGCTCCGCAGCGTAATTTAAAGAGCTTCCGCAGCGCAGAGAGTTTCCGCGCCGCCCAATCATTCCCGGTCTCTGCAGCTTTCACTGCTTCCGCTGCTCGAGTTCTGCTGCCTCCGCTGCTCGAGTTCTGCTGCCTCCGCTGCTCGAGTTCTGCTGCCTCCGCTGCTCGAGTTCTGCTGCCTCCGCTGCTAGAGTTCTGCTGCCTCCGCTGCTCGAGTCCCGCTGCCTCCGCTGCTTCCGCTATCCTTGTCCTTAGTGCTTCTGCCAAAGTGGAGATGGGTAAGCGGTCTGTATCTGGGTCTGAGTGATCAATTGAGAGGATTGGGTCTGAGTTCGAGTCCGAGTCCTCTCCGGACTCACATCCTTTTTCTTTTGATTTTGATATAAACTCGGAATCTAACTTAAGCTTGGATTCACTTAAGCTTGAGGTTTGACTTAAGCTTCAAATGGTGTATATGGTGGCCATAAGTACGTCTCCTGGGCTCTAACAGCCAAATCTAAGGGTTACGCACCTATTGCTCTATCCTAAGTCCGCTGTTTTGTACCGTAGGGGAACCTTACCCCCCCTGAACGTTCCCCCACAGTGGTATACCTAAACTTTTTTTGGCTCAAAAGACAAGAATTACATGCATTTGAACGCTCCATCTCGCTCTACCTTCTCAATCATTTTTTTAAAAAAATAAAGAAATAACAAGAAATCAATATTATATTATATCCTTGGGGAAATCTCATTAATTAATAAATACCTACATATAAAGTAAACAGGGCACGAGACTACCTATGGTAAACATGACCGATTATGGGAATCCTAATTGAGAACTTTTTCACGGAGCTTGCAGGGAGATCTCATCATGATCATGATCAGAAGATTACCTACCCACTTCATTTGAATTCGTAGACCATATTTTCAACAAAACTGCTCAACTCAATATACCTATATGCCTATAATTATAATGCATGTATGTACATGTCAGAACTCGAACGTTTGTACATGTACATGTTGTGACCGCTTTGCCAGATCTAGATCTAGACGTTGAAACAAACAAGCGACACCGGCCGCGGCGAGACCCATATGCATGAAGTGCACGTGTGTTATTACAAACCCTACCTAGTTAACTATAACGTTGCATATATTTTACAGAGTACTGTTTCGTTTCAACTTGCAAATATTTGTTCCTTCAAATCCAAGCGGGCTAAATTCCGGAACCCCAAGCGTATATAAGTATGTAATGCATTTTTGGGAACGGGAATATCAGTTAATATCATGACGATGGTGATGCAAAGTAATTCCATACAAACCGCCAAAAGAATTCTTCGTACGGAGAATCTTTTGGATTTTTTTCACGGGGTTTTTGTGAGACCCGTACGGAGTAAGTACTAGTACCTACTTAATGTACCTGGTAATTCTTTATTCACAATTTTGTAGCCATGGGCTGCCATGCCAAAAAAAAAAAAAAAAAAACCCCGTCCAAACTCCCTATGTTAGCTACGGGCAACGTTGACAAAAATTTGTCTCACGGGTTTTTCTTTGTGATGCTCCGTGCGGCCGCGGAGAATGCTATTTCTAGATCTATGGCTTTTTTGAACAAGTGTGTATACGTAGTGCTTTAGTGTACTGTATTTTGATTTCTTTGAGACAGTTGGCTTATAATTGTATTCCAACAATTACTATAGTATATATAGGCCTAGCTATCAAGTATCTAAATTTAGTTATAGAGAATAGTCACTTGAAAATTTAAATGAATAACACTACGTAGGAGGTATTTCAGACAGGGTTTACTTGACACACTGGTACCTGCAGCTGCCTCACCATACATGACCGCTGGCAGCTCGCTCCACTACGGCGTACCTCCTACTGAGATCCACGAACGAGCGGTGTTTCAAACAACCGCATGCATCCATGAGATGGTGCAGCATCCAGCCCAAAAAGTTTTTCCTCAGCCCATGGCCAACGACGTCAACAATAACAAAATTCAAACGCAAAAGTTCCAATGGCCATGGGGTGAAAGAAAAGATCCAACACCCGAGGTAAGATGTTGTTTGTTCACGATGCTGGGGGGCCGGCTGGAGCTGGATTAAAGGATTAAGCTTGCATGCCAACAATATCAATCATGTTTATCAATTATAAGTGTTGTATATAGATCTCGTACTCGCTTAGATTAGATTAGATGCATAGGACCAATGGGGGTTAGCCCTATTGGTCAGGTGACCCACACACACACACACATGCAGCTAGCCTGCTTGTGAAGCCCACCCTTGCAAGTTTCACTTTGACAAGAATTGAAGCAAGCAACACTACGTGGGCGAGATAGCAATTAATAGGTTATGAGCCCGGACAGCGCCTAGATACACCCCAGTACTTTTGCCATAACCCCTGCCCATTCACATCACTAGAAAGATATAGACACTCAGTCTTTAATATTCACTACTTTACATAATGTCCGACAGCGACTCACACACTGAGAAGGACAAGGTTCTCAAGCTCAAAGGTGCTGAGAACTATTACGTATGGATCAGATTGATTAAGATCAAGTTAGCCAGAAAGGGACTTTTCGAAATCAGCACTTACCAGAACAGTCCCGAGGATGATCGAATTGCCGAAGACAACTACAATAGAAGACTGCGAAATGACCCCAAACCCCATCAACCCAGCGCTGCGGCCATTGTTGTTGAAGGAGAACCGGCACCAGCACCACTTGTTGATGCAGTAGTTCAGGCTAAATACACCCAAGATTTGGCCAAGTGGAACAAACGCTTCTACCAAGCAACCTCTGTAATCTTAGGTGCAATTCATCCGAACATTCAGGGAGAAATCGATGCCTTTGATGATCCAGCTCAAATCCTGATCGAGCTCGGGAAGCTATACAAGCGAGAGGAGATTTCAACTGAAGTGGATCTCAGGGAACAGCTATCCAACCTCAAATTCAATTTCCATACCTCTGCTGACGACTTTTTCGCTAAAATTCAAAGAATCCTGAATCGCCTCAATGAGTTGGGAGCCAGCATGTCCACCAAGGCCAAAATCTCCATCTTGCTCAGCATTTTCAAGGATAAGGAATTCACAAACTTCAAGGACTCTCTCATGCCTCGCATCGATGACAAAACCACTTACTCCGATGTGGTAAATCAGTTCAAGACCTTTATACGACGCAAGCAAGACGAAATGGATATTGACACCAGTTATCAAGCTCAATCCTATTCCCGTGGAAACTGAAGGGGTAGAGGAAGAGGCAGTGGCCAAAACAATGATAATGGAAACAGAAATCAACGAAAGTGTTACACTTGCAACAAAACCGGTCACTACTCAAATGACTGCCCAGAAACTATCAAAAAGGTTGAGAGCAAGCTCAAAAAGCTTAAAGAAAAGGAAAAGGAAAAGGCAAAGGATGTTAATGGCAAGAACACCAAGAAAAACGACAAGAACAGCGAGAAAGATGGGGCGGGAGTCTCAAAAGGAGGAAAGAGGGTCAGTCCTCAGTACAATACTGAGGACACTAAGAAAAAGGCAAGAAAAACCGTGTGATGAACGCATTACCTATACCCCTATTGCCACTTTTATCTGCTTTTGATTTGAAGAAAAAGCTTGCATGATTGTCATGAACCGAGTTTCTAGTCTCACCCAAGACTACCCCGCACCCAGCCACCATCGGCCCCAGCCTCGCTATCAGCCAAAGTGGATCCATGTCCATCTGATCCTGACCCCCGACGAGTTTCGCTTACTACTAGTGTTACTCTACATCGCCATGCACCTAGCCTATGCCCTAGCCCGTTCCTGGTAACCGTTGCAACACGACAGCCCGCATCCCTGTCACTGCTCGACTTCCTAGTTTGGAATCTTAGAGAAACCACCAGAAGGTTCTAGTATCACGAATCTTTGCTGTGCAATAGCTTTCTATATGTTTCCGTCAGTTTCTATTATGTTCTAGTTGTTTCTATTGCGCAGTTGATTTCTAATTCCCTTTGACTCATGTACCTTGCGCAGCCGCCGCGCAGCCTCTGCGCAGCCGCGGCGCTGCGATTCTGTTCCTGTCTTTCTAGTTCCATGACTCGAGAAGGATCTCTATATAAAGAGTTCTTTCTCTCTCTCGTCTTGACTTCTTTTCCTTTCCTCTTCACGCAACAACTTGTCTCTTTCCCTCAGTTGTATCTTAACAAGTTGTTATTCGAATATACTTTATACTCTCCTCTTCCGCCGTGGCCTAGACAGCCCTCTTGATCCTGCCTTGACCAAGTCCCATGCCTAGTACCTTGACCACTCGCCGCTCAGTTATCCTTCCCGACGGTGCCCCAGAACCTGCTCCTGTGCACCCTCTCGACCAAGTCAACACCTACACTCTCGCCATCCTCAACCGCCGCTACCCCTCTCTGATCCACGCCTATCGTCTCCCTTGGCACGGACACAACGGTACCTTCCTCGGCCGTCGAGATCCTGTCACTGGGACCTGGTCATCACACTTTATTGCGTCGACATAACTGTCTCCGCCACACCAAAGGAACATCACGATGTCTCGTTCCCAAACTCCTCTCCCCCCGCTTGCGACCCCCCGGACCGACTACCTTGCTCTCCTCGCAACCACACAGTTTGTCGCTAGCAACAACCCAAGCCTCCCCAATAACCTCCCTCCTGACATCAGGACAAGCCTCACCAATGCGCACCTTCAAGGTGTTATGTGTGGTACCACCGGAACCTGGCAATCGCCAGTAATCCCCAACCTAACTGATGTGGACGAACTGAGCGCTGCTACTCAGTCACTCTATGCCCACTTCCAATCCGGATTCCACGCCGGTGTACAGACCAGACTCCAAGCCCTAGCACCACCACCACCCGCGCCACGAAACCTGGCCCCAAAGATTGCAGACCCCACTGCCTTCGATGGCACCAGGGACAAATATCGCCAGTTCATCACCCAACTCCAATTGGTTTTCTCCTCCGACCCCACCCGTTATGCCTCCAACGCAGCTAGGATTGCCTATGCTGCCTCTCACCTCTCCGGAGGTGCCCAAGCATGGTTCAACCCACACATGGACCCAGTCACTGGCCAAGTCCAGTTTCAATCCTACGAAGGATTTATCAACGCCCTCCAAGCGGCATTTGACGACCCAGATGCCAAAGCAACTGCAAGAGAAAAGCTTGACAAACTCCGTCAAGATAAACGAGACTGCTCTGCCTATGCTGCTGAGTTTGTCACCATTTCCACCAAGCTCTCTATGAACCAAAAAGAGCAGATTGCCAGATTCCGCTCTGGCCTCAACAAGGACACCGCTACGGCGTTATCCTACCAACTCAATGTTCCGGACACTCTGGCTGCTGTTGCACAAATGTGCATCCAGCTTGACAACAACATCAGGCGTGTACAAAATCAACACCACACGCCCTCCCAACACCACAATACCGCTGCCCCTCGCACCAGTGCTCCTGCCAGCTCCTCCACCGCTACAGGCTCACATGCGGGACCCATGGACCTCATGCAGTTGAGGTTAAAAGAAAGCGTGGTCCTCTCACCCAGGCCGATAAAGACTACCGCCGCGCCAATGGTCTCTGCCTCTACTGTGGTGCAAAAGGACACTTCGCAAGTGTCTGCCCCAACAAGGCACAGAAGGTCAACGCTACCTCCGATATTGCCACACCAGCAAGACCACCTGCAACTGTGCTTTACAGCACCACCGAGACAGCCACTCCGGCAAAAAACTAACTGCCTCTTTGAAGACCGAAGACCCTTCAAGGAGTGCCAGGATGCAACCTGGTGTCTTCTCTCCTGAACCCTCTTGTGTTTGTTTTTTACCTTCGTGCACCTCTTGTTCCCCAATGTTTTCCGTTAATGCTTTTTCTGTTTTACCATCTGTTGATTTGCCTGGTACTGGTTTTGTTGTTCCTGTTGAGTCGCGATCTGCTCGCAAGAGTAGGTTGCGAAGGTATCGAATCTCTGCTGCTTTGCGTTTGTCTTCTATTTCTCTTTCTGGTGATCTCGGTTCCGAGTCACCTATAACTTTCAATGCTACCATCAATAATTCTTTGCCTGGAACCTGCATGATTGACTGTGGAGCTACCTCCCAGTTTATCGACCTTGACTTTGCCTTGTCCTTGAACCTGAACCTTGATCTGAAACCTAAGCCAGAAGACCTCATCGTAGTCGATGGGAGACGCTCGGTTGCAGGACAGATAACCCACTCTTATACCTTGAAACTCACCGTCGACCAACATGAGGAAGTAATAACCTTCCAAGTGACCAAATTGCCCGGATGGAACCTTATCCTCGGAAAAACATGGCTCCGACGCCATAACCCCTTGATCGATTGGGAAAAAAATACCCTTACCCTCGCCTCAGGATATTGTCAAGCCCACTGTCTCCCAACTCAACAAAATATCATCACCAGCAACCCTCCGTCGCCTGCCAATCACAAGATCGCACTTATCTCGCGAGCAGCAATGAGGATAGCTACCAAACAACCCGAATCTATGATATGTGTTCTTGCCTCCCTGCCTGAAGAAAGCCCAAGTACCGAGCCGGCTGAGAAATTGGTTCCCTTAGAATACCACGATTTTCTACCACTCTTCTCAAAGAAGGAAGCCTCAGTTCTACCCCCACATTGATATGTGGACCACGAAATTCCTTTGCTTCCTGGCGCAAAACCACCCCTCGGACGAATGTATTCAATGTCCGATTCAAAACTGAAAGAAGTCCGAGAATGGTTGGATGAAAACCTTGCAAAAGCATTTATCAGACCCAGCTCTTCTTCCAGCGCCTCGCCAATCCTCTTTGTCAAGAAAAAAGATGGTTCCCTAAGCCTATGTGTCGATTACCGAGCACTTAACGACATCACACATAAGGATAGGTACCCACTCCCCAGAATTGAAGAAACCTTGAACCAAATCCGTGGATCCAAGTACTTCACCCGACTGGACCTGCGAGCCGCTTTCAACCTCATGAGGATTAAGGAAGGCGACGAATGGAAAACCGCCTTCCGAACCAGATATGGCCTCTTCGAATTTATGGTCATGCCCTTCGGCCTAACCAATGCTCCAGCAACCTGTCAGCAATTCGTCAATGACACACTCCGAGAATTCCTCGACGTCTTTTGCGTTGTCTACTTAGACGACATCTTGATTTACTCAAAGTCACGAAAGGAACACCAAGAACAAGTCCGTAAAGTCCCTGCCAAACTCTCTGAGGCAGGACTGTTCGTCAAACCCGAGAAATGTGAATTCACAGTCAACAAGACAACCTTCCTGGGTTTCGTCATCTCCTCTGACGGTATCGAAATGGACTCGGAAAAGGTTAAAGCTGTAATTGAATGGGAAACTCCTAAATCCGTAAAGGATATCCAGTGTTTCCTGGGATTTGCTAACTTCTACCGACGCTTCATCGAAGGATACTCTCGGATCTGTCAACCTTTCTTCCGACTATTGCAAAAGGACACCCCCTTTGCTTGGTCTTCAGACTGTGATCTGGTATTCTCTAAATTGAAGAAGGCCTTTACCTCAGCACCAGTCCTTCGACACTTTGACCCAAACCTCGAAACCATCCTTGAAACCGATGCCTCCGACTATGTGGTCTCCGGCATTCTGTCCCAGAAGATCCCAGAAAACGGCAAAACAGTACTCCACCCTATTACCTACCTGTCCGAGAAAATGTTACCTGCCGAATGCAATTACGGCATTGGTGATAAAGAACTTCTTGCAATTGTGGTCTGTCCTGACAAATGGCACATGTACCTCCATGCTCTGCCAAAGCCGTTTACAATCCTCACGGACCACTATAACCTTGAAACCTTCAAGACCAAGACCCTCTTAAACCGTCGGCAAGCACGCTGGGCTGGGGAACTCGCACAATACGACTTTACTATTGTATTCCAACCTGGCAAAAAGAACGGAAAAGCTGACACCCTGACCCGCAGGTCTGGAGACCTCCCTGAAGAGGGGGATGAACGTGCACAACCTGTGCGTGCCCTTAGCACATCCTCTAAATTTTCGGAATACTCCCTATCTGCAGCATCAATCGGTTTCAATGACGAAATCCGAACCCTCCTACCATCTGATGCCCTGGGAAAATCAATCCTCCTTGCGCTCGAGAACTTTGAAACAAAACACCCAACAGTTCCCCTCGGGGAATGTACTTACGACGACGGCCTGCTTTACGTCAACAAACTCTTGTACATCCCAGACAACGAACTCCTTCAAGCTAAAGTTCTGAACTCTTGCCATGAACACCCAGCCGCAGGCCATCCAGGCCGAGCCGCCACCTACGAGCTTGTATCCCGGAACCACTGGTGGCCAAAGATGCGTAAAACCATCGCACGCTACATTCAGAACTGTGACACCTGTATAAGGATCAAACCCGCTCGACATGCACCCTATGGCCTCCTGAAACCTCTCGAAATCCCAATCCGACGATGGAGCTCAATCTCAATGGACTTTATCACAGGATTACCTCTGTCCAACGGCTTCGACGCTGTTCTAGTTGTGGTCGACCGACTTTCCAAGATGGCCCATTACATTGCAACCACAACCGAATGCAACTCCGAAACCTTGGCCAGACTCTTTCTAGACAACATCTTCCGCCTCCATGGTCTCCCGGACTCCATAGTCACCGACCGCGGAACCCAGTTCACCTTCGAGTTCTCAAGATTCCTCTGCAAGCTCCTTGGAATCCAACAGAAGCTTTCCACCAGCTTCCACCCCCAGACTGATGGCCAAACCGAAAGGGTCAATGCAATCCTGGAACAATACCTCCGCGCCTATTGCAACTACCAACAGGACAACTGGTCCGAGTTGTTATCTATGGCCGAGTTTGCATACAACAACACCCTGTCCGCCACCACCGGAATCACTCCCTTCTTTGCGGTTTATGGCCAACAACCCCGCTATGAGATCCTTGCCAACCCTGCTGTGCCACAACCAACTCCAGAAGCACTCAAGGATTATGCTGAGTGCCTGTCGCTTTTGGATAAATACCTTTGAGCCGAAATATCCTGGTCTCAGGCAATCCATGCTAAACAAGCCGATCGTCACCGAATTCCACCACCTGCATACAAAGTAGGCGACGAAGTCTGGCTCTTGAGGCGACACATCCACACCACCCGACCCTCAACCAAGTTGGATTATAAACGCCTTGGGAAATTTCGAATCATCCAGAAAATCTCGAGCCATGCATATAAGCTTGAGCTCCCCGCTACCATGAAAGTTCACCCAGTGTTCCACATCTCACTGCTCAAACCCGTCGCCCAAGACCCCCTCGCAGGTCAAGTCCAACCACGCCCTCCTCCAGTTATTGTTAACAAAGACCTTGGGTGGGAAGTCGAAGACATTTCCGACTCCAAGTTAGTCCGAAGACAACTCAAGTACCTTGTCCGTTGGATCGGTTACGATCACCCTACCTGGCAACCCGCAAGCGACCTCGAGAACGCCCCAGCACTTGTTAGGCGCTTCCACACAGCTTACCCACAAAACCCAGACCCGCCAACCTTCCCGCACCATGAGTGGTTCCTGGTACGGCCCGATTATCATCAACGACAATCTAGAACCAATCCAAGAAAGATCGCTGGAGCTCTCCTCTAGAAGGGGGGCTACTGTCATGAACCGAGTTTCTAGTCTCACCCAAGACTACCCGGCACCCAGCCAACGTCGTCCCCAGCCTCGCTATCAGCCACAGTGGATCTATGTCCATCTGATCCTGACCCCCAACGAGTTTCGCTTACTACTAGTGTTACTCTACATCGCCATGCACCTAGCCTATGCCCTAGCCCGTTCCTGGTAACCGTTGCAACACGACAGCCCGCATCCCTGTCACTGCTCGACTTCCTAGTTTGGAATCTTAGAGAAACCACCAGAAGGTTCTAGTATCACGAATCTTTGCTGTGTAATAGCTTTCTATATGTTTCCGTCAGTTTCTATTATGTTCTAGTTGTTTCTATTGCGCAGTTGATTTCTAATTCCCTTTGACTCATGTACCTTGCGCAGCCGCCGCGCAGCCTCTGCGCAGCCGCGGCGCTGCGATTCTGTTCCTGTCTTTCTAGTTCCATGACTCGAGAAGGATCTCTATATAAAGAGTTCTTTCTCTCTCTCGTCTTGACTTCTTTTCCTTTCCTCTTCACGCAACAACTTGTCTCTTTCCCTCAGTTGTATCTTAACAAGTTGTTATTCGAATATACTTTATACTTGTAAGGATAGGAAATTACATACACATGTAACTTCTATCATTATACAGGACAGAGCAGGAACATAGTATTTTCATTATTATTTTCATTATTATTAATCAACATAGATGTTACTAGAACATCTATGACTCACTTAGCTAGGAGTCACCTACCTCTGACTCACAGGTATGACTCAAGAAATTGAGTTACCTCTGACTCATAGGTATGACTCAACAATTAGATAGGAGTCACCTCTGACTCACAGGTGTGACTCAACATTAAGAAAGGAGTCACTACTGACTCATAGGAAATGAGTCACTTCTGACATCATAGTTAATTTAGTTAAGAGTCACTATGACTCATACAGGCTTGGGACTTTCTATAAAAGAAGCCCATTCCCCCCTTCAGTGAAAGGGCAAGCGACTTAGCAGTTAGCAACAAATACAAGAGTTTACAATGGTTAATTAAGTCTCTCCTCAATCACAAGTGACTTGAAGATATTACAACTATTCAGACTCTTATTTATATAGATATTAAGGCAGCTGTTATTAGTTAGATTCTGGTAATCTAACTAATAGCCACCTTTATACTATACCCAAACTTTACATTTTTTAACCTATATAAAAACCTTACCCCAAGGACTAGACTGATCACCTAGGGCCTCTTTAATTCTCCTAGAAGAGGAGAAGTATCTAGATACTCAGAAATACTATAGAAAAGTAAATCTGAGAATTAAAAGACCTTATCTACAGAAGGCAGAGCTCTTTTCAATCAGTGGGACCCCTTGAGTATCATACCTCCACCCCTGATCCACCATTCTTCTGAACCACGTATACCTTTCAGCACACTGTTCAGAACAATCCCTATTCTTACATCCCTTCCAAGTAACAGCAAACCCAGCAAATTCCTCAAGGAATCCATCCAAATCCTTAAGTGTCACCCAGAAAAAGACCTTTCTATTCCTTTTCACAGGAATTTCCTTAGGCCCCCTCAAGACAACATCCTTCCTAGACACCTTGCCTGGACACTCAACAGGCCTAACATAACACTTGAAGGTCATCTGTAGAAAAGAATCAAATATTAGCAACATGACTTCCACACCACCAAACACCAGGAGCAGAAAGGGCTCCTTAATGCCCAAACTTCTAACACCAAAGAAAAAGAGATCAAAGGGGAAAACACCTTCAACATCTCAAACACCTGCACAAATTGATATTCCAGTAGTTGTCAACTGGAGTACTGTGAGGGAAACCAGTAAAGAGAATGCAGAACTAGAACTTAAAATAAGTCAGTACATAACAACACCAGAATACATCAGCAAGAACGGTGTTTGCCTTTCGTCCCTTATAAGGGTCATAAGGGTCATAACGGCAAAAAGACAAACTGCGTCTTATAACGTCGGATCTCGGACCATTTCCGTTATAACGGAGGCTGTCCGACTGTGCGCGTTATAACGGCACATAACGGAGAGTGATTGTTATAACGGAGAGTGATTGTTATAACGGAGAGTGATTGTTATAACGGAGAGTGATTGTTATAACGGAGGTGGTATCGGAGGGTTCCCTTATAAGATGAATGTCATTAAGTAGGCCAACGTTATAACTATATGTGATCCGACGTAAGGGGATTATAACGGTCGGATATCCGACGCTTCCCGTTATAATAAAAGACTAGAAATATACCTTTCCTTATAATCAGCGGAGGTTTGTAAAACGATTGCTATAACGGGTATATAATTTATGATAATTCCTTATAAGACTTATTGAATCTCTTACCCGACGTTATAAGTCTGGCATAAAATGATGAGAACCGTAATTTCCAGAATCAACATGGGTCGGTTTCATGGCGGCGGCAAGAGGCTTTGTGTGCGTCAAACGTTGTATGCATCAAACGATGTGGCATTGATATTGATATATATATAGAGACGCGATACATCAGCAAGAACGGTGTTTGCCTTTCGTCCCTTATAAGGGTCATAAGGGTCATAACGGCAAAAAGGCAAACTGCGTCTTATAATGTCGGATCTCGGACCATTTCCATTATAACGGAGGCTGTCCGACTGTGCGCGTTATAACGGCACATAACGGAGAGTGATTGTTATAACGGAGAGTGATTGTTATAACGGAGAGTGATTGTTATAACGGAGGTGGTATCGGAGGGTTCCCTTATAAGATGAATGTCATTAAGTAGGCCAACGTTATAACTATATGTGATCCGACGTAAGGGGATTATAACGGTCGGATATCCGACGCTTCCCGTTATAATAAAAGACTAGAAATATACCTTTCCTTATAATCAGCGGAGGTTTGTAAAACGATTGCTATAACGGGTATATAATTTATGATAATTCCTTATAAGACTCATTGAATCTCTTACCCGACGTTATAAGTCTGGCATAAAATGATGAGAACCGTAATTTCCAGAATCAACATGGGTCGGTTTCATGGCGGCGGCAAGAGGCTTTGTGTGCGTCAAACGTTGTATGCGTCAAACGATGTGGCATTGATATTGATATATATATAGAGACGCAATAGACAAAAATAAAAATAAAATAACAAAAGACAAAAAAGCGAGAAAGCATGTAGATAAAGGAAAAAAACACTCCAACTGGGCACACGTATACCTGCAAATTAAACCCAGATCCAACACAAACAATGAGATATCCGACGCAAGACTTAAAAAAAAAAAAACAACGTAGTACAAAAAAAAAAAAAAAAGATATAAATAAAAAAATAGAGAGGAGAGAAGCGGGTTGGATGCGTGTGATTTCCGACGTTATGCGTCGTCGTCTGATGCAGGCACATCCACGTGTATCTTGAACCCCCCGTCTAGAATTGATTCCTCCTCTGACCCTTCATCCCCGGATTCATCCCTGTCGGTGGTGCTACACTCTGAACTATTGGTTATTCCACTCCGTGCAGGAGTGCGGACCATTGGAAAATCTCGGGCAAGCGCCTCCTGCAATTGTGCGTTGGGAGATGGACTTAAATGGTCAGAAATCCGACGCATTCTGCTGTTTCTGGTACGTGACTCCGCTTGAAGTTCCGTGACCTGTTTTTCAAGCTGGGCCGTGTAGGCATTGACATCGCCAATGTCAAGCACGGTACTGGACTCAACGTCAGCAGGGCCGCCATGGCCTTTCTGGATAGCCCTGTCAAGTCGATTCCGGATGACATCTAGGATCATTGATTGCATGCGGGGAGGATGTCTCTCGTATGTACCTAGAATTCTCAGGTATGTTTCTATGTCGCACGGTATCAGTACTTTATATCATGAAAACAGTCGGAAGTGTACTTACGGTGTGAGTTCTGGTAGCTAAACTCTACCTTCTGTTCGTCAAGAACACCTGTTCTCCACGCCTTAAGGCTATGTTGTATGGCTGTACAAACAAAGCATAAAAATACCTTGTTGATTTTTTCGAAAAAAGTTGGGTCGGCGTTCCCAAGACTCTTGGGGCCAGAGAAGAAACGCTCGTAAATGAAATCCGACACTTCTTCGGCAATGAATCGCTCTTGAGACGTCTATTTCCCGACGGTTTCGGTTAGTTATTAAACAACGAGGAACGATAAGGGGTCTTGTACTCCTCGGCCAGTCTTTGAGCACAAAAACCGATCTTCCTCTAGCAACCAATTGATTGTGACGGCACGTTCATGTCGCGCAAGTTTCTCAAAGTTGTAAATCCTGGGAAGGAGTCTTTTGCATTGATGGATGAGCAAAGATCGGTAGCGGGAAATTATACTCTTGATCTAAAAGAAATTAGTTAGGCTATGACAGAATGGATACCGTCGGATAGTACTTACATGAGCGTCGGCTTCCGCATTTCTTGCCCAAAAAGTGTCAACAGCCACGCAGCTCTCTTTCCATGCATCCGCCATCAGGTCAATGCACTCCACAATACTTGGTAGTGGATTAACAAAAAAAACATGATGCTTGATATAATCATTGGTGAGAAGCAAGACCTCCTGAAACTCAGCGGGGATGTACTTGAGGGATCGTGACTGCCGCTTGGTAGGACCCGCAGTTGTGTCATGGTCCGATAACTCCTCCGGAATATCGGATTCCCGACGGTTACTGTCCTTTTGCGTATTTTGGCTTTTTTTTCTTGCCAGGGGACTGGACGGAGGAGGCGACGATGATAATACCTGAACATATTAGCAAATACTAGAAATAGATATTTTCGGCCTTACCCGCTGATGTCGATAGTTTGTGAAACTCGATGACCGGCTGAGAGAGGAGGAGGAGGCGGAGGAAGGGGCTCTCAACGCTTCTCCCGACGCAATGCGTCTCTTTGCCGACGGTTGTAGGTGAGGAGCAGCTGGTACGTCCCCTTCATCATCTAAGCTGTCCAAGGCTGCACTCGACGTGCGTTTGCGAGGCTTGGAGAGTGAGGATGATGATGATGATGATGATGGATGTTGCCCCGATGGCGGGGTATTGTTCACCACGTCTTTTCGATTTGCAAGGGGGGCTCTGCGTGACATGATTGCTGAGCTAAGCGCACGTAAACTTAAAAGTACACTTTTAGTCGGCAAACTGACGGAAACCGTCCTGTTTTTAACTTCCGTTGCTACATGTTCCGCTCGGGCTACATTCCAACCAACTACACCCTAAAAAACCCACAAAATACCCACAGACAATTGCTTCGCGTTGCTAACCACATTACATTCCAACCAACTACACCCTAAAAAAGCCACAAAATACCCACAGACAATTGCTTCGCGATGCTAACCACATTAATTACTGAGATCCGAGAAAAAAGAAATAAAAAGAAATGAAACAAAAAGCAATCCTAACCCGGAACACAAATCCGACACAGAAATAATACCTAACCGACGGAAACAGTCTTACTCTAACCACGGCCTGCGTACGGATTGTCCCTCAACCACTCATTTGCGTCTACCACAGCAGCTGCTACACGCTGCGCGTAGGTTCCAATATCCATGTCCCCAAACCTGTTCTGACAATTCTCTGAAAGTACTGCGCGACGTCCCCACAATAGGGCGTGCGGGTCGTCTGGCAAATCCAAGGCCATGAAAATATCCCAAGCCCCTTGGGCATACTCATCCGCTGGATTGGGGCGAATGGGGCAATTGTTGTCGTCAGTGTCGGGAAATAGACGGATATAGGCCGCAGTGAGCTTTTCCAAATTGGCCTGAATTCTCCTCTTTTTGGATTCCGTCTTTCGGATTCGCGACAAGAAAACCCGGTCGGCCTTCGGCATTGGGATCTTGCGAGTGGCCTTGGATTCGTCCGATGAATCCTCAGGCTCACTGTCGTACGTATTGAACTTATCTGGTCCGAAATAGGACTGTCCACCGTCGGGAACAGGGGTGTCGGGTCTTGGGGGGGTACTGTGGAGGGTAATGAGCACCTTTATGGGGCGGGACTCTGTGCTCAAGAGCCATGCGTGCACCTCCTCATCATCGCGCAAGGGGGTAATGTCAGCTGGGGGATTGCTGGGGGCTCCTGCTGCGGGAGGTTCGCTGTTCATGAGAGCCCCCTGGATTTCTCGAACTGTGCGACCCTCCGGGATCGCACTCTTCATGATCTCATATATATTTTCCAGCGTCGGACTTTTGATCATTTTAATATGCCTAATGGCATTGCTGTTCCACGCCAGGTCATTGGTGATAGCTAAATTCGGATCCCGTAGGTAGACCCGGATGGCCCATTGTGAGGGTTGTTGCGGACCATTTGCGTCGGGATTGCTCCCAGAGGCCGTCGGTTGGTCTCCGGGACCAAGTTCCGCAAAGGCTTCCGCCTCTGCCAGCGTTAGTTTCTTGTGCTTCGATTCTGTGCTCATAATCTTTTTGATGGTGTCTGCTACCAATGCTTCCAACGCCTGGTGGCATGGCGCACCTTCGAACGTTGTCGGATATTTTTTTTTTTCGGCCTCAAGCAGGGCCTTTCCAGGGAACGTCTTATACCCGACTGCAAGAGTCCTTAGCTCTCTGAATCGAGTGTGCTTCACTCCAGTCACAATGTCGGCTGGATCCCTCCGGGCCTCAGCCTGGATTGTTCTTCTCCATGTGAGATACGCGCTCTGGCTTGGCCCTTTGGCCAATGCAAAACCGAGCCTTCTCTTGGAATTCTCGATCAAATTCGGAGGGGTAACCATGCTGTGCCGGCCAGGTTAGTAAAGGGCAGTAAGCGTCGGGATTTGGACTAAACCTAGTCGGATATAGGTACGGCAAATACTTACTTGGTCCGGATCGGTTGCTCCTAAACTATGAAATATATCTGAAACTTGAAACCCGGGGATTCTTGAAAGTGAACACTTTTCAACGAGCTTTATCAGAGGAGCGTGAGAATGAATGCTAATGCGTCGGAAAAGGTACTGTTACAGGTATTTCGTCAATGCTGATTGTGGTGTTGTTCTTTGGGTTGGTAATAGTGAAATTGAGTACTCGTATGGTATAGGGAGCTTAATCCCGGGGACTTGGGAGGGTTATATATCCACGCGAGCATGGCCAAATCCATGCCAATATGGCCATCGATTGTTATCCATGGCCATCCCCTTGGAACACAATGTTTCTTTGATGTAACCGAACTTCTGGCCAAAAATATGGCCATCTTGCTCGAAAGTTCTCTTGCTCGACGGGTTACACCTCCAAAGTAATTCCCCAATTGGGAAATATTTTGATGTTTACACGGAACCAAAACCGTCGGATTTATGACGCTAGGAGCCCCTTTCCCTTGCGGTCCGTGTCCACAGCAACCGCAACCGCTGTAACCGAGTGCTAATCTAAATTTCTAGAATTCACGAGCTAGCTTTGCTTTGCAGGGATCTGCAAGCATGCCCTGCAGCATGCAGGAGCAAGCACCCCGGAGAATGCTTAATTGTGATGAAAAGGCAAACAGGCGTGGGTTGAATATTCTAAGGTCTTCGCGGAATCGAAACGAAAGGCAGACAACAACCTCCGCGCAGTCGGAAAACGTACAAAACTGTATACAAACCGTCGGAATTATCAAACAAGATCTTCATTAAAGGTAAAGCTATAACCTCCGAGAAACTCTTACTTGCGCGAAGTTTCTAACCAACAATATTCGATGGACTTCGCGGGCATGCGAACAAAAGCGAGCGGTTTTCAAGGGTTGATTGCAAGTTTCCAACCAACACCAAACCGACTAGACAACGCCCTCTCAATACTCAAAAGCGTCGGATTTCGGACTGTCGGCGACCTTGCGCCAGCTTCCTCGAAAGAAAGATCCAACTTCCAGTCAGTTCAATGTATGCACAGAAGCAGCGCTGTCGGTGGTGCCGGAAGTTATACGGAAACGTGACAACATATACCAGCCATGTACGAAATAAGCATCCGGAACGTGCTAAAGATCTGGAGAATAATCACCCCAGGCGCATTGGACGGGAACGATCTATGGATCTACCGAAGAGTACCGAATCCGACGGTATCCGTATCAAGGAAGAGCAAGAGGAGGGGGAGGAGGACGATGCCTCTTTACAGGACGTGTTTGCTTCATTGCAAGACGGGGACCCACTGTGCAAGGAGCCCTTTACAGAGGGGGAGGACGAGGGGGCCAATTCCGATCGTGAAGAAGTGGAATTTTCTGTGGAAGATTTAGAATCAGTGGAGAAACCAGGGAAGGCGGGAGGGAAGACCTTGGATGCTTCCGCAGAAAAGCATGACTCTTCGGACGCTCATGATCCTTTATCCGACTGTTTCAATACTTCTCCGTTTCCAGCAAAGTTTCGCGCAGGTCATGTTCACCGGGTCGAGCAACACCCACAGGTTTTCAAAAAATCAGCCTGGTTAAGTCCATTCACCTCCGCCCTGGACTATAAGCTCGCGCGATTTTTCAACAGTAGCCGGATTTCAATGACAAAGATTGATGAGTTTTTCAAAGACGGTTTGGTGCGCATTCTAAGCCCAAATCCGACGCAAAGCATCAGTTTTAAGTCAGCATACACGCTCAATAAAAAGCTCGATAGCATGATTGTGGACCCCCCTTGGTTTCGTGGAAAAGTTGAATTCACATTGCAGCCTAATACGGAGTATTTTCACCGCAATCCACTAGACTGCGTGGAGTACCTATTGAGTCAGAAATCGTACGCTCCACATATGGTCTGGGCTCCGGTTTATGAATATAACCTGGCAGGCCAAAGGATATATTCCGATATGCATACGGCCAATTGGTGGGCAGAGAAGCAAAAGACATTACCCGACGGAAGTACGCTCATTCCAGTACTATTAGCGTCGGATCAGACACACTTGACTAACTTTTCCGGCGATAAAAAGCTTTGGCCGATTTATATTTCTCTGGGAAATATTAAATCCGAATTTCGCAATAAGCCGTCACAGCAAGCGTGGATCCCCCTGGCACTTCTACCCATAGCCCCCAAACGCATGACCAAGATACGCGGATTCAATATGGAGGATCAGGAACTCGAGTCTCTTCAGATTTTGCATGAGGTGATCAGCGACCTCATGAGTCCGATTTCCGACGAAAGAAGTCACGACGGATACGAGATGCTTTGTAATGACGGAAATTATAGACATTGCTTTCCGGTGATTTCAACATGGCTCGCCGATCATATGGAAAACGCAAACCTCCACGCAATCAACGTCAACCGATGCCCTAGCTGTACTGCTAAACCCGACGAATTGGGTACCATTTCCGACGATAAGTTTCCCCTTCGAGACCATCGATTGTATGCAGAGGCATTGCAGACTAAGGACCATTCGACGTTGACCAATGATGGAGTTAAAAAAATCAATAATGCGTTGTGGCACATGGATATACAACCACGGGACCTGGTACGTGGGGACCTATTGCACAATATATACCTTGGGACGTTTAAGCATCTAATGGACTGGGTCGTTGAATTTTTGGACGATAATGGTCGGTTATCCGACTTTAACGAAATTTGGAAACAGCTTCCCCCGTACCCTGGCTTCACCCCTCCAACAAAGGCATACTCAGCGGTAACACAATGGCAGGGCAAGGAGATGAGAAATTTAGGGCGAGTAATACTTGGAGCATTCACGGCAGCTCTGCGTCGGAAAACAACCCAAAACCGTCCGACCAAGGATCAACTTAGGGACTTCGATTGTGCAATCTCTTGTGTTCGCCACATGGCCGACTTCAGCCTTTACGCTCAATACCGACAACACACCGAGGATACTATTCGTTATATGGACAATTCTTTAAGCAATTTCCATCGATATAAGGATGTATTTCTGCAATACCGAGCTGGAAAGGTTGCGCAAAAAGGTGCCAAAGATGCAATCCGACTGTTGGCGTCGGAACAAGCGGAAAGACTGTCGGCAAACCGACACAAAATGTCTGCAGTTGTGAAGAGGAAGCAAAAGGAAATTGATCAAAAGAAAAGAGCGGAATTGATGGAAGAAATGCTAGAGGAAAAGGCCCATTATAATATTCCTAAAATCCATATTTTGTCACATTACGCTGAGCAGATCTCGCAATTCGGTTCACTGCCTCAGTATTCAACAGAGGTATGCGAAGCCTCTCACAAGCCATTGAAGGACGCATACCGTCGAACGAATCACATCAACGCTACCCCACAGATAATTGTCAAATACAGCCGCGACCATAACATGCACATGCACGCTCAGAATCTCAGAGAATACCTGTCGAATGCAGACTGCGAAGTGCCTTCAGATATCATCAATTTGGTCGGAAAACCGACCGTCGCTATCGAAAAGTCCAAGGACACCAAAACCTACGTGAAACTTCAAGGGCGTGTGGATATGTCAAAGATATCGACTGTTACACAGCTTGCAGACAGCCATCGGATACCCGACCTTTTTGATCTTCTTTCCCGACGGTTTGCATCACACGGTGACCAGACCGCAAGAATTATAAATGATTCCACATTGGAGTGTTTCTCGAGTCTTGTCATTCCTGTTTCCAATTTTCAAGGCGGGGAAATTAACTCACATGTTGCGCGCAGTACAGGCCCCTTTTTATTTCGCAAAGGTACACAACGCGCCGACTGGGTGTGGGTTAGGAGACGGCAAGCGTCAGATTCCCTACGAGGGACGCTTAATGGCCGACTTCCGGGAAAGCTTAATGCGCTTTTTAAATTGCGTACATTACACCATGGAATCCATTTGTTTGCGCATGTTAGTTTGCTCGAGGCATACGGCGGCTCAAGGCCATCAGGACCTGAAGGAATGATAAGAGTCGGATTCCCGACGAAGGACATGTCGGTTTTAATTCGCATTAGTGAAATCGTAGGGATTGCACATCTAATTCCGTTAGAGCCTGGAGAGCGCTGGTTGGTCAACAACCGTATTGATTTTGAAACCTGGCATGACATTTATGACGATGTATTTTAGTTTAATCTGTATATAGC